>APFE030786569.1:0-46812 GCA_000404065.3 Pinus taeda | reverse complement strand
TCTGGGAGATGATGTAATTAGTTGACCTTGTTCCTTTAGGTAGTGAAGAAACACTTTTAGGGACTTAGGAGCCCTCATTTTATGGACATTTATGATTGGGGTTGAAGTGCCCAAAAATGTCTATAACACCATCCATGTCGATTGCTCTGTCAGAAATCAGACAAACCTTTCTCATGAACCTTGCTATATCAATTGTCACACTCGTCTCGGACTAATCCATTAGTGTTTTTTGTGTTATCTTACCTTGTATGTTGTGATTGCTACATCTGAGTGGACTTCTCCACTAGAATTTGTGCATGTCCTTTATGTGGTGTCTTCCTATCCAAGTTAGGACTAATCCCTTTCAACTTGGAACTCACCTTTACCTTCCTCTCCCTTCGAAGTGTTGGAACCTCTTGTACACATTCCTTGACTCTCTACATCAATCACACCCTTGCTACAGATAGAGTTATCTTACTTTCCTCTATGCGACATCTCGGTCAAGGAATTACCTTAAGACCCATTGGTGGAACTCCTACACCAAATGGTCTGAGGTCTAATTGGGACTTCTTACTAGGGAGATCCCCTTGACATGTTCACGAGTCCAGCACCATCAACATTTCTGGGGCTAGAAGGAGGGCGTGATGACAAGTTGTGTCCTCTCATCTAGTTTTGAACCTTTTCATATCTTTCATGGAATCTTGCACTCTTCTTCCCCTAAGGTGTTTTTTGAATTGTGAAGATGTCTCCATCACAAGGAAACGTTTCAATCTCTTTTCTGCTTACATGTATGATGGTGAAGGAAAAGTTGTCTGGCTTGAGCACTTACATAAATTTCTTTCATGATCTATGAGGAAGATGAGTTTATTGACAAATAGGTCGGGTTGTTGCTTGCATAGGAACTTCATGAATCTCCATTTCATTGGGTGCTCAGCCTACCAAATAACACTGTGCACTCATGTGAGCACTTTTGTGATCTTATTGAAGACACATTCTATCATTTTGATGCAGACCATCTTGACCAAAAATTGTTACAGCAAAGGAGGGCTCTACATGAATCCGTTATTGATTTTTGGCAGCACTTCCGTGACTTATAGTTTCAAGCTCTAAGGAGCCAGATGAAGTTCTCTTATCTCTGGGACTGGTTCGAGTACTATCTTAAGAAATCTTCCATCCCAAGAGAAAGATTAACATCAAGCCTTTCTCAACCTTCTTCAATGATGGAACTGCGTAATCTCATGTGGGAGTGGGCACTGTCTCAACTAACTGTCTGCCGCCCTCTCATTCAACAGCTCCACCATTATCTAGTGATGTTGAGGATCATGTTTGTACACCTGTTCAACCTTCACACTCTCCTAACATCACTCCACTCAATTTTTGTGCATATTTGGTTGTGAGTCCTTCGAGTTCTCATAGGCTTTCTTTTCTATGACCTCTGTCTTCACACTTGGGTGTTCCGTCCATTCCTAACTCTTCACTTGTTGTGAATGAGGAACAACCCACCGACGGAGCTGGTGTCACACAACCAACATGCATTTTCATTCATGAAGAGTATGAGTGGGAGCTTGAGCATCAACACTCAATGAAGGATGACTCCTTTCCATCTGAGCCCCCTCAGTTCTTTCCTAACGTCATCGGTGAACCTGCAATCCATGATTTTGCATGTGTGTCTTCATCTATCGATACACCCATTATTTATCTTTCACACAACACACTGTACGTTATCCCATCATCCAACAATAGAGAGGACCAGTCACTCAATGAAAATCCACTTGATCCTTCATTTTCTCTTTCTAGAAATGCAGAGGTTGAACATCCTTCCTTATCATCTACCCATCTGTGTGATTCATCAAATCATGAGGATGCCGACCAACATCCTGAATTTGCTGATCTTGGTTGTCATTATCTCTTCACCTCATCATCTGATCATGATGTTGATTCACTCATTGTTAATCCATCTATGCCACTGCTCTACGAAGATCCATCTATCAACAAAGTTGAAACCCCATAGGCTATTGCGGCACTTCAGCCCAAGCTGATGGTTATGTTAGGCCCTCGCTATTCTGAGGTTGGTTTCACTCCTAATCAAGAAATTGTTCAATCACCCGAGGATCCTCATCACTCATATGCATGCGTTGAAGATCTATCTCACACATAGATCACACTTCCCCCACTCAAACTACATGATCCCATTGCTCATGCTTTGGAGGAGTCTTACATTGCAAGCAATCGTTCGTGACACAAGTTGTCTTTGTTTCTTTCATTTTCTTGCATGTCACAATCAAGAGTTTTCTTATGCTTAAAAGTTGCATGCAGTCTCACACAACACCGTGGCAAGTCCACAGACTGTCCATCATGCACATGCAGTCGCTTATGTCCCGTGGGCACTTTGAAACACAAAGTGTGTTGTCTTGACTTTTATGTCTTTCTTATATGTTGGTCTACACAACTAGGTTACTCACGGACCAAGCCTTCACCCACACAGGTCTACCAATGCATCGGTGAATGCATTGGAAGTATCACTTCATGTGATCAGGTCCATGTACCATTAATTTAGGAGTAGGAGTAGTGTTTGCTTTCAGTTGTTTTCTTGCATGCTTGTTTACTTTCATGCTTTTTTGCTTTCATGCTTTGATTTCTTTATTGTTTGCTTGCTTGATTGTTTTCTTGCTTTTCTCTCATTTTTTCTTTTGCTTTTGCTTGGCTTTATTGTTAGTTCATTCGTTTGTTTCATTCTTAGATTATTTGCATGAAACCATGTGTTACTCATGAAGCAAGTTGGATAAAGTAAAAGAGGGTTTGTACAGCTATCACTATTTGGTTATTTATCATCTTGCCTCTATATGATGAACTTGTTACTCTTAGTCCATGATACATCGAAGGAAACTGCGTACTCTTCGAAGTGAACCTTGGTGTAAACACAACACTTGCACGCTAACTAGTGTCACCTCCTCTAGTCGATTGTTTTTGGCTTAACCCTCATCATCTCAGTCAAGAGGAGTAAGGTGAGGGGGAAAACAGGCATGTCAGAGATATAATAAACTACTTGTCTGCTGGAACAACCTCCTCTGTTATCAATAAGTCAGGATCCATCTTCCGCCTATGAAATGAATAAGTGTTATGCATAGTGAAAATGAAAAAACGAAAAGTCAAAATATTCAAAATGAAAAATGAATAAGGCAAAAGAAGAGAAAGGCTTCCTGTGTAGGGATGTGATGCAAATAACTCCGTCGGGGTACTAACCAGGCTCATTGGTAGGGGAGCCATGCTTGTGTTCTATGTGACTCCTCTAGGGTGCTGTCCAAGCCTGCTGGCAATGGAGCAACACCAAAGATGAAACTAAGACTCTGGCGACTATACTTCTTGTGCACCTATATACCCCTAAGCCCCAATCAAAACAATTGTGTTGCCTTGGCTTGGAATGTGTGTCAACCAACCAACAATCTGGCAAATGCTACACCTTACATCAAGATAGTCTGAAACCAAGATGAGCTAAGAATAGAACAATACTTCCAGAGGTGTTAGCCTCGTTTTTCACAAACAAGGTCCATTCAAAGAGATGGAGTTCTACCAGTGTGTTTCCGAGTGTTGTAGCAACTACAACCACCCTCCAAAATTTTTCCTTAGCGTATTGTGGAGCCTCCCTATCAACCTTCATAACAGCTTGCCTTGCTTCGTCAAGTCCTCAAGCTTCAGTGTCTTTCTTGCTCAAAGGTAGCCTGTCAATCACAGTTTGATCTTTTCCTTTCACAGGCTACTTACCTGGACTTGGTCCAGTTGCAGGCTGAGAAGCTTCCCCTTGAAAATTGTGCATTTCTAGAGGGAAACCATCCTTCCCTCCAAAAATTCGTAATCCTTTCTGACAGCCTATTAGGCTCTAGGATTGCACAATCCTACCATCCAACCTTCCCAGTAGGATTTGCACAAATTTTCCCAGAAGCAGGTTGTTCAGCCTAGGATTTGCGCAAATCTAGGCAGCAGTCAACTTCTCTACCCAAAAATTGTCCAAATCTCCTGGGCAGCTAGCCCAGCTCATAGCCAGAAATGTGCATTTTTCTCCAGCAGTCAAGTAGTCTCTTGCATGTGCAGTTGAGTTGACCATTCCCTCCAGAACTGAGAAAAACAGACTTGCATGCATGGGCTACTTCTCCCAAGGTAGTATGCAAAGGCATCCCTTGTTTCAGGGATCTATGTTTAGTAGTTGGAGGTTACATGCAAGGAGAAATTCAAAAACCTCCCACCAAGTGCCGCTTCCCCTAGATTTGTGGCATGCACATCACAACCTCGATGTTATCAAAAATCATCAACCAGATGTTGCAGAGCTCGTTCCTCACATCAACCTTACATCTCTGACATCCCACATCACATCTAGGAGTAGTTGGCACATTCATCTCAGTTGTTTTGGGGTAAGCCCGCTTCCCATGCCTTGTGCTGCATTTTTGTCACTTTTTGTGTTTTCTCTTGTGGGATTATTGTTTGCTTGATTTCTTTGAATGATTGTTGTCCTTAAGATGTATACTAGCTTTTCCTAGCTTTGTTTCAGTTCTCGATGCTATCTCACTGTTGTCGCATGCATGAAACTATTTTGCATGGACGTTCACCCAATCGGCGAACTGCCTCACCCACATGCATGTTGATTTGTTTGTTGAATCTTTCATTCATGTTCTACATGAACTGTTAATCACTTCTGCTATCACTTAGTGTCGGCACGCATTCACTGAATTACTTGCTTTCAGTTGCCTGTCAGTGAGTCAGACCAACCTTGGCCCGAGATCTTCCTTCACCAAGGCTGCATTCCGCAATCTGTGAAAGGAAGGCTCACCTTCCTCTCCAGATTTGCACATTCCTTCCTAGCACTAGCCTCTAGGACTGTTTTGCACATTTCTGGAGGATAGTGGCTACTTGGCCCATGAAATTGCACAAATTTGTCCCTAGGCTAGCAGTCCTTCCCACCTGGAATTGTGCATTGCGCAATCCCAGAAGTCAACAGCCAAACTGGACAGTGCATTGCATAGTTCCAACAGTCAGTCAGTCTCCCAGTAGCCCAAACTGTGCCTTGTGCAGTCTTGGTAGTTGATCTCTCGACCTCCCGACCGAAATTTCGCAACCTTCATGATCATTCACCCAGGTATGATACAAGTCAGTTCTCATGTTCATTTTGGTTTTCAACTGACAGATTGCTTGCCATGAGTGTTTCCATGTCTCCAAGTATCGCAGGTGTTCATCTGCCTCTCAGCAATACAAGTACAATGGTTTCCAGGAGAGCAGAGATGAAGATACCATTCAGAGCACACTTGGGGATGTAGTTGATCAAGTGTCCATGGACTTTCCTACCCACAAATACATCAAGTTGTTCGTAGACAAGGACATCAAGATATGACAACAACAACATCATAGCAAGAAAAATCATGAACATCAACTGAAGATAGCATACCAAATGCAATGAATGCAAGAGGAGGGTTTTTGACAACGAGGAGGTGGAACAAAGTTGCAAGCTCAATCAGGTCCATTAATGTTGAAAGAAACTTTGGAGACTCCAGCTACGAAGTCACGATGCCACATGAAGATTGCGTGAAGGAAGAAGATGGTACAAAGAAGGACTTGGATGGGATGAAGTAGCAACTCAGGAAGAACATGAAGCTACAAAGACATATGACTGAGTTGCAGCAGGAACAAGAATAGCAGTGGGTGCACCGTGCACTCACGGATGAAACTGCGCTCATACAAGTTAAGGATCCATCCCTATGGCTAACATGAAGCAAACATGGTGAGCAGTGTTGGTGATTGCATGCAATGGATTCAATAGCATGCATGTTATTATGCACACACATGTAATCCAACCCATTCAACGCACTCATCGAGGTGAAGACAAGAAGAAAGTCGAACTGGGGTTGAACATGAACTTTGGAAAGTTGATGTGCATGACCACTAGCACACACTTGAAGATCAGCATGGACACTATGCATCAGTGTGTTGCTGATTCAACTATACCCAAGAATACCATGCGCATGTTAGTAGACGAGGTGGATGAAGGGGCCGAACCAATGCACCAGTTACAACGGAGGTAAGGGTTCACTTCAGCAAGATGTCACAATGAGGTGCATGCACACCATCACAGACAACCAAGCTTGGCATCAGCTCACCACCTTCACCATTATAAGCATGTCAAAGAGTTGGTCTCATCATAGCAGACTGAGTGTCAATGATTTCTTGCAAGGCTTGCTCAAGCCATGTTGTCTCATATGACTACATGTGCATTGTAATGTTGAGTCATGTCAAGTGTAATTCAAGTGCCAATGGTTGGATGTAACAGTTTAGAGTAGGTGAAGAGTCATGAGGGTAGTTGAACTTTCACAAAGGGGAACGTTAAGGGTCACCCCACCCTTTGCTATAAATAGTCCCTCATAACTCATTATAAAGGCTTTTGGTCATCAAAGCTTCTACTAAGACTATTTTGAAGAAGGCTTGGATAGTATTGTAATGCATCTTGGCTTCTCCACTGCACGGAGCTAGTACATCTCTTTGGGGGAGCGAATGTGGCTACAATTTTCCACTATTGGGGCTAGCATGTTTACATGGTGTATTGTATTATTGTGACTTACACTTCAGTATATAATAAGAGCCAGCACATTTTCATGCATATGTTGTTATTGTAGTTGGACTGCTTTTCTTACCTTAATGATATATGCTTTTTAACTTACATACTTGTGTATGAACTGATTTTTATGCAATTATATGAATCTTGTTGTTAATGTGCTGCATATGTTATTAATGTTGTCACCGTCCATGTCGACTTTTGTTAAGCCCCTATACTACTAGTGTAGCCCCTTATTGTTATTAGTACAACCAACTTATTATATTGATGTAACCATGTAGTGCCCATATTATTACTATTGTGCCCCATAGAAGCCCACTATTGTTATTATTGTGCCTTACATTATTATTGTTAGGTTGGCTCTGATTATGTTATGACCCCTTACACTCTTATATATAGAAAGGAGGTATTTTCATTTGTATCATCCAAGAATTGCTCATTTATGTAATGTAAAGGAGGTTGCCCCCTCAAAGGGGCTGAATTCTAAGGCGTTGATATATCTTTTCTATCTTTTCTTGAGCTGGTTTCATAACATTTGGTATCAGAGCTTTGGATTCTAGGGTTTCACTGCTCCAAATAGGTCATTGTGGCATTTTCACTACAACTTTCTTTCTGTGACGTTTCCGAAGCTAAAAACAAAACCATTTGAGAAGAAATCACGCTGAACCTCGGGTCCAAATTTCAGAGCTTTTCATGCTATATTTGCAGAGATATGATCTGAGGAAGTTGGTATTCTTGCAAACTCTTGAATTACATTCCAAATAGGTGACCTAGGGAAAATCGTCATAACTTTCTCTCTGAGCATCAGATTTAAATGTCATAAGAAGGTACAAAAAGAGGATAGACTATAGTTTCTTGTATATATTTTTTAGAGCCAAAAGTCGAAACAATGACTCGTGGCACTTCATACAAGTTCGCTCTTCTGAAAAGGTCTATAATCAGGTCATCTTGGGAGATAGTGCATAACTCCTTCTTGGAGAATCCAATTTGGATCAGACTGGTGGCATTAGAAACAGGATGCAGAGGGCTAATATAGATTGCAATTGTAGAACTTAAAGATCCGAAAGTACAAAGTTACAGTCGTTTCAAGATCAAGCTCATAAAATCAAGAAAAAGAAGGATGAGGAAGTTTGATGGCAAGGATCCGGTAAATTGGATACTTCAGATGGAGCAATATTTTAATGGTATGAAGGGCTTTGTTCTCGTAAACAACTTGTTACGTGGTCAATTTTCACGGAGGAAATGATAGCACATTATGAGGATACAAAGAGCAACACCTTCTTTAGAGAAACACCACAACAATGGGAAAGAGTAAAAGGGATTTGTGACATAGTGGAAAGCAAAATTATGGAAACCAAGAAGCATACCCCTCACAACTATAAAGATGGAAGTGTTGTTTCTCCTAGGCTTCCACAACCTACAAGGGTTACACCACAACAATTGGAAGAAAAAAGAGAAAAAGGGCTTTGTTACAATTGTGATAGCAAATGCACTAAAGGTCATAAGTGTGCTGAGAAGAAATTATTTTACATAGAATATGAAGGGGAGGAAGAAAAGGATCAAGAACCATCAAAACAAGAGGATATACACCAGGACCCCACCCCAGAGAAAGAAGAAATGAATCATACCATATCTTGTAAAGCATTGGCAAGAATTACCACTCCTCAAACTCTCAAGATAGAAGGACATATGAAGAAGAAAATGGTACAAGAAGTGAAAGATCACATTGAGAAAGAAGAAATGAATCCAACCATATCTTGTAATTCATTGATCAAAATTACCACTCCTAAAACTATCAAGATAGAAGGACATATCAAGAAGAAAAATGTTCAAGAAGTGAAAGATCACATCGAGCATCAAGAAATGGATCTGACCATATCTTGTAAAGGATTGGAAGAAATTACCACTCCCCAAAACTCTAGAGATAGAAGGACATATCAAGAAGAAAAAGGTTCAAGCAGTGAAAGATCACATCGAGCATCAACAACAAGTTCTCCAACTTTTAAAGGATAATACCACTTCAATGCAAAATCAAACGAAACAACAGGTAGATCAACATCGTAGTGAAAAATGTTTTGATATAGGTGATTGGGTATTTTTAATGCTACATCTCAAGCAAGTTATTTATGAGAAGGAAATGTTGGCAATACTACATGCACTTAAAAATGGCGACCTTACCGAATGGGAAGACTCTTCAAGGATGAGGATGTGGAGGCATTGTTTTGTGCTATTTCTATTATCCAACCAAATTGGATAAACAAAGCATGGGATGAATGGAAGAAGGACAAATAAGTATGGCCACTTATTCAAAAGTTGCAAAAGATCCCAATTCAAACAATATTGCCAGAACTTGTAGAGGAAGGAAAAAGCATACTAGAACCTGGAGCAGTCACAGAAACAAGAACCCGACAGCTATGAAATCGATCAATTTCAGAGTATCTCATCAAGTGGAAGAACTTACCCACTGAAGATTCCACATGGCATGACAAGAATTTTATATAGAAGCATCAAGAACTACTCAAGCGTTGAGGACAATGCTTTTTGAAGAAGAGGGGCATGTTAGGCCCCTATACTACTAGTGTAACCCCTTATTGTTATTAGTACAACCAACTTATTATATTGATGTACCCATGTAGTGCACATATTGTTACTATTGTGCCCCATAGAAGTCCACTATTGTTATTATGCGCCCTTACATTATTATTGTTATGTCGGCTTTGATTATGTTATGACCCCTTAGACTCCTATATATAGAAAGGAGGTCTTTTCATTTGTATCATCCAAGAATTGCTCATTTATGTAATGGAAAGGAGGTTTCCCCCTCGAAGAGCCTGAATTCTAAGGCGTTGATCTATCTTTTCTATCTTTTCCTGAGATGGTTTCATAATAACTTCTCTACCAGACATCAGACAAATCTTTCTCACGAACCTTGCTATATTAAACGTCACACTTGTCATGGACTGATCCATGAGTGTTGTTTTTGTTATCTTAACTTGTATGTTGCGACTATTGCATTCGAGTGGACTACTCCACCGGAAGTTGTGCATGTCCTTTGTGTGGTGTGTTCCTAGTCGAGTTTAGACTGATCCCTTTCAACCTAGAACTCACCTTCACCTTCCTCTCCCTTCAAAGTGTTGGAACCTCTCGTACACATTCCTTGACTCTCTGCATTAGTCACACCCTTGCTACTGACAGAGTTATCTTACTTGCCTTTGTGCAACATCGTGGTCAACGCATTACCTTACGAACAACTACTAGGACTCCTACACCAAACGGTGTGAGGTCTAATTGGGACTTCTTACCAACGAGATCCCCTTGACATGTTGGCAGGTCCAACACTGTCAACACTTGGGTAGTACCGTAGATAGCCCCACCTATTGCCATCTCTTTGATCTCTGTTGAGCAATGCAGCAAGGTCAACCCCCAAACTGGGAAATTTGTTTTCTTTCTGATTCACTTTAGAAGTAAGGGGGAGGTTGTAGCCACATCCATGGCCCCCGAGAAGGGTTCCTCCAAGTAGTAGAAGTATTTGGATACGGTCATGGAAGAATACATGGACATCTTATCCTCACCCATAGGGGTACCCTCGCATTGTTAGGTCAAGCATTCTATCGATCTAACTCCCGGAGAACCTCTACCCAATGGGCTAATATATCGTTGTTCTAGTATGGAAAATGAAGAGTTCAAGTGGAAAATCTAGGAGTTGAAGCAAAAAGGGCACATCCGACCAAGTTCCTCGTGTTTTGGGAGCCTAATTGTACTTGTACAGAGGAAGGATGGGGCATGGAGGCTCTGCATTGATTTTCGAGCATTAAACAAAATCACTATCAGGAATAGGTATCTAATCCCATGGATTGATGACCTGTTGGATGAACTCAAGGGGACCAAGTATTTCAGCAAGATCGATATGAAGTCCAATTATCACCAAGTTCCAATAGATCCCATAGATGTATGGAAGACCTCCTTTAAGTCCAAGGAAGGCCTTTTTGAATGGTTGGTTATGCCCTTTGGGTTGACAAATTCCCATGCTACTTTTATGAGGCTAAAAAATGACATCTTGTATCCCTTGACCAACTCATTCGTGGTGGTTTATCTGGAAGACATCCTCGTCTTCAACAAGAGTTGGAAGAGCACTTGCAACACAATTAGCATGTCCTTCAAACCCTTCAGAAACAAAATTTGTGTGCCAACTTGGAGAAATGAACCTTTGTCATGAGCCAGGTCTAATAATTGGGTTACATCATAGATGAGTGATGCGTGCATGTGGGCCTGATTAAGATCCAAGCTATTCGGGATTGGCCAGCCTCGACCACTTAGATGGAGCTTCGCAACTTTTTGAGCCTTGAAATTTTTTATTGGAGGTTCGTGTTGGGATTCTCCCATATCACTTGGCCTTTTACTCAGATTACTAAGGGCTAGGTGAAAGAAATTTTTTCCTGGTCTGAGTCCCAACAGAAGGCATATGTTGAGTTGAAGCACTTCCTCTGCTCTACACCGGTACTCACACTGCTAGACCTATAGCAGCCATTTGAAATTAAGACAAACACCTCAGACTATGTTGTTGGTGCATCCCTCACCCAGCACGGCAACTAGTGGGCTATCATAGTGAGACTCTTTTTGATACAATTTAGAAGTACCCCACCTATGATAAAGAAATGTATTCCAGCGTGCAGGATTTCCAATAGTGGAAGCACTACATTCTAGGGAAGGAGACAGTAATCAACACTGATCACTGACCTCTTCAGTTTATGCTGACATAAGGGAAGTTGCAGAATGATATCCATCAAAAGTGGTCTACATATCTGCAAAAATTCCACTTGAACATTAAATACAAAAAGGGTAGTACCAATCATGTTGCGAATTGCCTCAGTCAACCCCCAATTGTAGCATTGATTATTGTTCTCAACTCTTGTGGTCATTAGACCTCTGGATGGCCATAACTATACAAAAATGATCCAGAATTCACCTCCACATACTATATGCTAGTATATGCAAAGAAAGTTCATGATTTCCACCTCCAAGATGCATTATTATTCTACCTGGGCCACCTTTTTATTCCTTCAAGCGAGCGTGCCAAGCTAATTTGAGAGGCGCACTATGTTGGGTTGTGTTATATTCTTTCCATGACTAGCCGACATAGTTAATAGGGGGTTTGAGGGGTGTAGGTAACCCACTCTATGGGGTCTGGGGCAGCGGCCCGGAAAATTTTGTTTTTGGACCCTATATTAGGTTGGGTGGACCCACCTATGGTTTTGTGCAAGATTTTTCGTACATGGTTTTGGACGCGATGGTTTTCGGTCCATGGTATTGGATGCTTTGCCATGCATAAATATGTATTGTAACATTGAAATGAACATAATGAAAAAGCAAGTTGGTATTCTTGGTTCTAGGATCCAAGGGAAAATCTCTGTGTATATGTGTTTTACGTGGTATGCTCTCAAATTGTTTATTTTCAGTTCTTACAATTTGTATGCAGGTAATTTATGTATGGAATTAAAACCTAAATTTGGTATCAGAGTTGTTTTGGCTTCAAGGGAACGCCTTTGTTGCTGAGGGGTTTCGCTCGAGCCTATGGTAGACCCTGTTCAGTGGGAGATCTATGAGATCGATTCTTGTGGTGAAAGAAGATGGTAGGTAGTGGAAAGATAGAGATTGAGAAATATAATGGTCAGAGTTTTGAGTTGTGGAAACTCAAGATGGAGGATTTGTTGGTGGACAAAGATCAGTGGATATTAGTAGATCTAGGTACTAAACCAACAAGAGTTTCTGATGAAGAATGGAAGAAGTTGGATCAGAAGGTAAAGAGCATAATACAATTGTGTCTCTCAGATTTAGTATTGTTGAATGTATCACGGGTAGCTACAGCGAAGGCTTTGTGGGACAAGTTAGGGACTTTGTACCAATCAAAGTCTCTGGTGAATAAATTGTTCCTACAGAAAAAGTTGTATAACCTGAGGATGAAAGATGGAGACTCAGTGACAGAGCATCTGAACGCATTTAATACTATGGTAAGTCAATTATTATATGCTGATGTTAAAATTTCAGATGAAGATAAGTGCATCAGTTTGTTGTGTTCTCTACCAGATTCGTGGGATATTTTGGTTATTGCAATAGGTAGCAATGCAACTGCCTTGCAGTTTGATGAAATGATCTCATCCTTGCTGACGGAGGAAATGAGATGGAAAAATATGGTGAGCCAAAATGGTGATGCCTTGTCTATACGAGGACGGTCCCAAAACAAAAACAAAAATAAGTCATCGAGTGGCAGATCTAAATCTAGAGGGAGATCTAAATCTCCAGGAAAACCTGTAAAGGTGGTGTGCTGGAAATGTGGAACGAAAGGGCACTACAAAAGGGATTGTAAATCTAAAGCTCGTGATAAAGGAAAGGGATCTGATGATGCTCCTTCTGCAAAGGCGAAAACCACCTCAGATGAAGATGGGGATGTGTACTTAGCTTCTTCAAGTACACTTGTAGATCATGAGGCATGGTTGATTGACTCAGATGCATCCTTTCACTTCACTCCCCATAGAGAGTGGTTTTGCGAGTATGAGAAATATGATGGTGGTGATGTATTCTTAGGGGATGATAGGAAGGCTAGAATCATTGGTCATGAAAAGTAAAGTTGAAGTTGCAAGGTGGAAGGGTTAGAACACATCCGGGTGTTCTGCATATTCCTGCATTGGCCAGAAATCTGATTTCTATAAGAAAGCTGGATGATGCAAGTGTAAAAACTGTGTTCGAGAAGCATACCTGCAAGATTGTTTTGAAACCAACTCACAAAAAGATAGAAAAGATAGATCAACGCCTTAGAATTCAGCCTCTTCGAGGGGGCAACCTCCTTCACATTACAAAAATGAACAATTCTTCGATGATACAAATGAAAATACCTCCTTTATATATATAGAAGTCTAGGAGGTCATAATATAATCAAAGCCGACATAACAATAATAATGTGAGGGCATAATAATAACAATAGTGGGCTTCTATGGGGCACAATAGTAACAATATGAGGACTACATGGGTACAACAATATAATAAGGGGGTTGTACTAATAACAATAAGGGGTTACACTAGTAGTATAGGGGCCTAACATGTCCCTCTCCTTCAAAATGCGTTGTCCTCAATGCCTAAGTAGTTTTTGATGCTTCTGTATAAAAAAAATTGCCCTCCTATGTGGAATGTTCAGCAAGTAAATTCTTCTACCTGATGAGATACTCTGAAATTGATCAATTTCCTAGTTGTCGGGGTCTTGTTTCTATGATTTCTCCAGGTTTCAATATGATTTTTTTTTCCTCTTCAAGTTCTAGCAATATTGTTTGAATTGGGACATTCTGCAACTTTTGAATGAGTGGCCACACTTATTTGTCCTTCTTCCATTCATCCCTTGCTTCATTTATCCAATTTGGTTGGATAATAGAAATAGCAAAAAACAATGCTTCCACATCCTCGTCCTTTCTTGAGAGTGCATATGCAACAAAAAATTGCTTCCCTTTTTTGTGGATGATGTCAAAGTCATAACCCAACATATCTGTGACCCATTTTTTATGTTCTTCTAATGATAATATTTGTTCTAAAATTCATTTAAGGCTGTCATGATCCATTTTTACCTTGAAGTGTCTTCCCATTGGGTAAGGTCACTATTTCTTAAGTGCATGTAGTAGTGCCAACATTTCCTTCTCATAAATACCTTGCTTGAGATGTAACCGTAAAAATACCCAATCCCCTACATCAAAATATTTTTCACTACGATGTTGATCTACCTGCTTTTTCATTCGATTATGCACCAAAGTGGCGTTATCCTTTAAAAGTTGGAGAACTTGTTGTTGATGCTCAATGTGATCTTTCACTGTTTGAACCTTTTTCTTCTTGATATGTCCTTCTATCTTGAGAGTGTCATGAGTGGTAATTTCTTCCAATGCTTTACAAGATATGGTTGGATTCATTTCTTGATGCTCGATGTGATCTTTCACTTCTTGAACATTTTTCTTCTTGATATGTCCTTTAAACTTGATAGTTTGAGGAGTAGTAATTCCATCCAATGCATTACAATATATGGTTGGATTCATTTATTCTTTCTTGATGTGATCTTTCACTTCTAGAACCTTTTTCTTCTTCATATGTCCTTCTATATTGAGAGTTTGAGTGGTAATTTTTGTCAATGCTTTACAAGATATGGTCGGATTCACTTCTCCTTTCTCTGGGGTTGAGTCCTGGCATATATCCTCTTCTTTTGATGTTTCTTGATCCTTTTCTTCCTCCTTTTCATACTCTATGTAAAATAATTTATTCTCCTTTTTCTCCTTTTTCTTCCAATTGTTGTGGTGTAAGCCTTGTAGGTTGTGGAAGGGTAGGAGAAGAAACACTTCCATAATTATAGTCATGAGTGGTGGGATTCCTTGTTTTCATAATTTCGCTTTCAATTTTTCTTTCCAACTCGAATGCCTCCTCCAATGAATCAGGTTCCCAAAAACGAACCTCATGTTGAACATTATCCTTTAAAGTCCCTATGAAGACATCAATCCTTTGCTTCTCTAGAATATAATTTACCCTTCTATTCATTTTTTGAAAGTATTCAATTTCCTCTTCCATTGAACCATTTTGTTTGAGATTTATCAATTGGCTAAAGAAGGAGTTTCTCTTTGTATCCTCATAATGTGCTATCATTTACTCTGTGAAAATTGACCATGTGACAAGTGGTTTATGAGAACAAAGCCCTTTATACCATAAAACTTGATTCAGTTATAAATAATTACATGCAATACATACCTTTTGTAACAGTGGTACACCAAGTAGATCAAAATATTGCTACATCTCAAGTATCCAATTTACCGGATCCTTGCCATCAAACTTCCTCATATCTCATTTTCTTGATTTTAGGAGCTCGATCTTGAAACGACTATAACTCTGTAATTTCGATTCTTCTAGTTCTAAAATTGAGACTTGCAATAGCCCTCTACGTCCTCTTTATAATTCCACCAGTCTTATCAAATTTAGATTCTCCAAGAAAGAGTTATGAACAATCTCCCAAGATGACCTGATTATAGACCTTTCCAGAAGAGAGAACTCGTATGAAGTGCCACATTTCATTGTTTTGATCTTAGTATCTGAAAAATTTACACAGGAAACTACAGTCCATCCTATTTCTATAACTTCTGATGAAATTTCAGTTTGATGCTCAAAATTGAAGTTATGACGATTTTCCCAAGGTCACTTGTTTGGAATGTAATTCAGGAGTCTGCAAATAGACCAACTTCCTTAGATCATATCTCTGCAAATATAGTGCGAAAAGCTTTAAAATTCGGATCCAAGGTTTAGTGCGATTGCGTCTCAAATGGGTTTTTTTGTTCACTTTTGAAACATCACAAACAAAAGGTTATAGCGAAAATGCCATGATGACCTATTTGGAGCAGCGAAACCCTAGAATCCAAAGCTCTGATACCAAATGTTATCAAACCAGCTCACAAAAAGATAGAAAAGATAGATCAACACCTTAGAATTTAGCCTCTTTGAGGGGGCAACCTCCTTCACATTACAAAAATGAACAATTCTTCGATGATACAAATGAAAATACCTCCTTTCTATATATAGGAGTCTAGGGGGTCATAATATAATCAGAGCTGACATAACAATAATAATGTAAGGGCATAATAACAACAATAGTGGGCTTCTATGGGGCACAATAGTAACAATATGAGGACTACATGGGTACAACAATATAATAAGGGGGTTTTACTAATAACAATAAGGGGTTACACTAGTAGTATAGGGGCCTAACAAAGATGGTTCGGGGAGCACTATTATTGATGTGGGGAGTTCAGATTGGAACTCTATACAAGCTTCAAGGTAGCACTGTTGTTGATGGATACAATAGTTTTGTGGTTCCTGAAAGTGAAGCAGAAAATCTAGTGGTCTCTGGAGAGAAGACCATGTTGTGGCATCAAAGGCTTGGACATATTGGAGAGAAGGGCCTTTGAATACTTCATTGTAAAGGTATGGTAGAAGGTATGAGTAGTAGCTCTCTGGATTTTGATTTCTATGAAAATTGTGTATATGGGAAGCAGAATCAAGTGAATTTCCCCACACAGTGATGTGTTTGGACCTGTGAAGGTTCCATCACTGGGTAGGTCTATCTACTATGTATCATTTATAGATCACTTCTCAAGGAATACATGGATATATTTCCTTAAGAAGAAATCTGAAATATTTGATAGGTTTAAAGGAAATTAAGGCTCTGGTAGAAAACCAGACAGAGAAGAAGATAAAGGTGTTGAGGACAGATAACGGTGGAGATTTTTGTGGTAAGGAATTTCAATAATTCTGTAAGAAGTGTGGTATAACACAACAGAAGACTACTCCATATACATCTTAGCAAAATGGAGTTGTAGAAAGAATGAACAAGACGTTGATGGAAAGGGAAAGAAGCATGCTCAGTGGTGCCAGGTTAGGACAAGAATTCTAGGCAGAGGTGATGGAGACTGCATGTTACCTGGTCAACAGATCACCTTCATCAACGTTGGAGGATAAGACTCCACAAGAGGTATGGACTAGTAAGAAACCCTCTCTTTCACATCTCAGGGTATTTTGATGTGATGCATATGTACATGTTCCAAAGGAGAAAAGAACAAAGTTGGATAGTAAATCTGAAAAGTGCATCTTTATTGGGTATAAGGATGGTTTAAAGGGTTATAAGCTTTGGAACATAGTAACAAGGAAGGTTGTGTACAGCTAAGATGTGGTGTTCAGAGAGGCGAAACATGTTATTAAACATGAAGTCCAACCAAAGGAACCTAAGAAGATAGAGTTTGAGCTAAAGGAGGAAGATCCAGACTCTACACCAGAGGTGGAATCAAAAGATGAAGATCCACGAACTCTGGGTGTGAAAAGATCAGTTCGAGAAAGAAGGCAGCCATAAATGTATAGTCCATCTACTTTCTATTCAAATTTTGTTTTATCTATTACTGATGATGATCCCATAACTATGAAGGAAGCAATAGATTCAGAGGGTGGAAAACTCTGGAAAGAGGCCATGGTTGATGAAATGGCATCTTTGCACAAAAATGAGGTATGTGATCTGGTGGAGTTGCCAGCTGGAAGGAAACCCATTGGCAACAAATGGGTGTTCAAGAAGAAGACAAATGTAGAAGGAAAGGTGGAGAAATACAAAGCTTGGTTGGTAGCAAAAGGTTATTCCCAGGTGTCAGGAATTGATTTTGGTGATATTTTTTCTCCTGTTGCCAAGGTAGCTTCTATTATATTACTTCTATCCATTGTTGCTACTTTTGATTTTTAGGTAGAATAGATGGATGTGAAGACAACGTTTCTTCATAGGGATATGGAAGAGGAGATCTACATGAAGCAACATGAAGTTTTTTCAGTTAAGGGAAAGAAAGAACTGGTATGCAAGTTAAAGAATTCTCTATATGGGTTAAAATACTCACCAAGGATGTGGTATCAGAAATTTGATACATTTATACGAGGACTTGGCTTCACCAGAAGAAAAGCAGATCACTGTGTGTATTTTAAATTAATTGGTGACCATGTTATTTATCTGGTCTTGTATGTGGATGATATGTTGCTAGTTTGAAATGACAAAGAAATTATCCAGGATTTGAAGACCCATTCGTCCTCCAAATTCGACATGAAAGATATTGGTGCTACAAACCAGATTTTGGGCATGGAAATTAAAATAGATCATACAAAGAGGAAGCTCTGGTTAAACCAGAGGAAGAATGTCGAGACAATATTGAAGAGGTTTAATATGCAGGATAGTAAACCGGTGAAGATTCCTATTCTCGTAGGTGTAAAGTTATCTTCTGACAGGACACAACAAGAGGAAGAGGAAATGTCTCGTGTTCCATATGCAAGTGCAATCAGTAGCTTGATGTATGTGATGGTTTGTACTAGACCAGACATTTCACATGCAGTGGGAATATTGAGCAGGTTTATGTCAAAACTAAGGAAGGAGCACTGGACAGTAGTGAAGCAGGGTTTCAAGTATTTGCATGGCACTAGTGATTATGGTTTTTGCTACCAAGGAAGACCAGGATTGGATAGGGTGTTGGATATTCATGGCTTTGTTGATGCATACTGGGCTAGATATCTGGATCAGAGAAGATCTACAAGTGGGTATGTGTTGAACCTATTTGGAGGTGTAGTCAATTGGATGAGGAAGAAACAATCTGTAGTGGCACTATCAACTACAGAGGTAGAATACATGGAAACCACTCATGCAAGCAAGGAAGCAGTTTGGTTGCAAAGATTGTGTTCAAGTATGGGGTTAGTACAGGGAGCTATAAGGATAGACTATGACAACCAAAGTGCATATTTTCTTGGCAAAGAACCCTACATATCATTCAAAGACAAAACACATTGATGTTTAGTATCACTTTGTGAGGGATATGATAGAAGACAAAAAGATGTTGCTAGTAAAGGTGGAAACTTTGAAGAATATTGCAGATGCATTGACAAAATTTCTAAGCTCTGAGAAGTTCTCTTAGTGTAGATAAACAATGGGCATTGTAGGGCTAGATAAATGACTAAGCTCTCATGTGGCCCCCTGTTGAAAGAAAACAACAAGTGGGAGAATGTTGGGTTGTGTTATATTCTTTCCACGACTAGCCGACATAGTTAACAGGGGTTTTTTTATTTTGGACCCTATATTAGGTTGGGCGGACCCACCTATGGTTTTGTGCATGATGTTTTGCACATGGTTTTGGATGCGATGGTTTTCGGTCCATATTTTTGGACGCGATGGTTTTTTGTCCATGGTATTGGATGCTTCAGCATGTATAAATATATATTGTAACATTGAAAGGAACATAATGAAAAATCCAGTTAGTAATCTCGGTTTTGGGATCTAGGGGAAAATCTTTGTGTATATGTGTTTTATGTGTTATGCTCTCGCATTGTTTATTTTTTGTTCTTAGAATTTGTATGCAGGTAATTTATGTACGGGATTAAAACCTACACACTACGGTCGGGTCGCATGACACTTTGGTGTGGAGAAAATTATGGTTGTACTACAAAAGTACTTTTATTAGCCCAAACGCTGACTGGATGTTGGGAAATATATTAGATCTTGCACTGCCTATGCCATTTCCAAAAAAACTATCAAGAAGTAAGGCCTGTACACTCCTCTCCCTACTCCCAGCCAATTGTGGGAATCCATCTCCATGGACTATATGTCTGGCCTCCCTTCTACCAAGCATGGTAATGACTGTGTATTTGTGGCTATGCATAGATTTTCTAAGATAGTTATATTGGCAACCTACAACAAGAGTATCACCATAGAGGACACTACCAAACTCTTCTTTGAATGAGTATGGCTACATTTTGGGATCCCGCAGACCATTATATCAAATCAAGATAGCAAGTTCCTGAGCACATGTTGGTTAAGCCTTTGGACATTGTTGGGCACCAAGCTCACCAAGTAGACTGCCTTCCATCCCCAAACTAATGGCCAGGTGGAGGTCGTCAATAGGATGATAGTGCACATACTCTGCATGTACAACACAATTATAATAGATCTCTCCATAGCTCAATTGGTCGCAGTCCCTTTCAAGTGGCCCTAGGATTTCAACCATTGTGTCTAATTGATGTTGTCATGCTTCACGCGACTACATAGATAGAATCCACACATGTATTGTCCAAGGCAGATAAAGTGACCAGAATTATTGAACGCATCCAACACATCTACTAGCAGGTTCATGACATCCTGGAGAATTCAAATGCCAAGTACAAGCAGCAACATGATCAACATTGTGTGCCACACAAGTTTCAGGGGTGCGACAAAGTTTGGTTGCATTTGCAGAAAGAACGCCTTACTAGAACTCATCGGAAGCTTATACCACTCTGATATGGTCCTTACACCATTACCAAGGTTGTGGGAGACAATTTTTGTGAGCTCAGTATTCCCCCATTCGTTGGCCTGCATCCAGTGTTCAGAGTGGACCGCCTTCGACCATACTTCCCACCATTACTGGACACATCAGACATTGCATAACAACTCACACCAATAGAGTTAAACCCGGACTACATGGAACAGGATACAACTGATTATATTATGAAAACACATGTCAAGAACACTCACCAGTAGAATATCCAACTATATCGGGTTGTCAAAGTTGGCCAACTCCTGCACCAAGCCAAGTGGCTCCCTGGGGACAAGGTTCAACGAAAATTCCCTTACCTCATGTAGGTTGTGCACAAAATGGGGACCATTGCTTTATAAGGGGGGAGGAATGATCTAGGTGGATATTGGTGGCTACCTAGCTATTCCACCTAGATCTCTAGTCGATTTCAATTGTTTCCTTGTTTATTTCAGCATTTACTATTTTTAGCAGTTTTTCGGGTCTTGAACTTCCAAAGTAGTTTTGATCTCCTAAACAATGTTTTTTTAAGGTCCGCTATAGAGATAGGAAAGGCCCTATGGAAAAAAATTTATTACTCAGAGATACATTTCCAACAATGTATTGTACATGCTAAATGGAGCTAATATGACCAAGTTGCGACCCTGGGAAGTTAGCTACCCAACTAACCCCAACGGGGCCCACAAACTCTTGTCGTTACATCTCCTGGTGTTAGGGTTTTGGTTGTGAAGGGTTTTCTCATGTTTTTAATAATAAATAGGCCCTTGAGCCTCATTGTAACACAATTTAGAGGCATGTAGCCACCACATCTCTTCTTAGAGATAAGCTACCATTGCCTGAGCTAGTCTTGTTTCCATTCTATTTGTAAGCATATTTCAGTATTTGATATCAATGAAATGAAGTGGTATTTTTTGCTGCATATCTCTATTTATGGTTCTATCTGTAATTTTTTGCGCTTCTATTTAATTTCATATCATTCTCTTTTGCTCCACCTTTCGTGACTTGACTTAAAGGCTAAGTGATATGAGAGAACCCCAACACAAACCTGCGGTAGAAATTGGAAAGGCCTAGAAAGCTGCAGAGCTCTCTTAGAGTGGTTGCAGCTTGCCAATTCCGAATGACGTGTATCTTGGCTGGGTCCACATACACACCCTTCTCGTCAATGATGTACTCCAAATATTGAACCTCGGTCATGCCAAAAGTGCATTTCTCCATATTGGCACACAACTTGTGTTATCGCTGGGTTTGGAAGACCTGTCGAATATGGTGGAGGTGCTCTTCCCAAATCTAGCTGAAAATAAAGATGTCATCTAAATACGCCCACCATGAATGCATTGGTTAAGGGTCACAAGATTTCATCCATCAATCTCATTAAGGTTGTGGGGGCATTCGTCAACCTGAAAGGCATGACCAATCATTCGAAAAGGAATCCTTGGATTTGAAGGAAGTTTTCCACACATCAAATGGTTCAATATTCACTCGGTGATAAACAAAATTCAAGTCAATATTGCTGAAATATTTGGCCCCCTTGAGTTGGTCTAGAAGGTCACTAATCCATGGGATTGGGTACCTATTCCGGACATTGATCTTGTTCAAAGCCTGATAATCAATACAGAGTATCCAGGTCCTGTCCTTATATACCAATACAATCATGCTCCCATAGGGTGATGACCTTGGCCTTATGTGGCCTTTCTATAACAGCTCCTAAATATTCCTCTTGATCTCATCGTTCTACAGAACATAGTGTCAATCGATCTGTTGATTGGGTAGCGCCACGCTCGACGTCAGATCGATGGAGTGCTTAAACTAACAGTATAGAGGTACCCTCGCAGGCGAGGAAAAAATGTCCCTGTACTCCTCCATGACCATATCCATCTGTTGCTGATGTGTGGAGGAGCCCTGTTTGGAAACCATAGTTATAAACTTCTTCTTTCCCTAATGGTGAATCATAAGGAAAACAAATTTCCTGGTCTATGAAATGATCTTACTACATTTCTTTGTAGAGATCAAGGAGATGGTGGTAGGAAAGGCTACCTCCAGTATCGTGTACAATTTATTTCCCAAAGTAATAATCACAGAGTGAGGTCTAGACTCATATACAACATGTCACTTCCACAAGTATGGTTGGTCTAATAATACATCACAAAATTCAAGAGGAACAACATCACACAATACCTCATCTGTGAAGGGCTTAATGTTGTAAGGAAGTCGACACTTTTGGTTAATGTGAAGATCATGGCCTCTACTTAAATGAGATTCTTTTGGCTCTCGTTGTTGACAATGAACTACAGCCAAGAACCTTTCGCCCACATTTTTGAGTTGAAGAAGCGTTCCCCCTCCGCTGTATCTTCAGGCTCATTCTTCTAGATCTTAGAGGTGGCCACAGTGGCACTGGGCTCCACATCAATGATCTGATTCCATTTATCATTCCCCTTTTTGTGTTCTGAATTAGAGTTACAAAATGCATCTAATTTGGAAGCCTTCAATTTGGCCACCAGTGACTACTTGGCCCGACACTCACTTGTGTTGTGAGTGGAACTCTTATGGAACTCACACCATTTCTCGTGCCCTTCTTTGTCTTCAGGTTGTTTTTCTCTTATTGTGGCTTTGGTGGGTTGTCCTGGCTCACCCCGCCTTGGCTTTCTCCTTTGCTTTGCAGTTTGGGAGTGCCTTTCCCTTGCTTTGGATTTGCAGACCCAAATTATTGCTTCTTCTATTTAAACTTCCTCTCAATCTTGATAACATATCGGTACGTCATGCTGAGTGAGGATATGTCCAGGAACTCCATCTCATCTTGGATGTATCTATGTAGACAATTGCGGTACTTGATTACAAAATGTCGCTTAGAATCCTCGATACCCAACTTCATGTGAAGGGTATGAAAAACATTGGTAAACGCTGACATATATTTATCCCTTCCCTACTGCAGTGCAGTCCACTTTATGTTCTTATCCTCATTGCTCCTGACAAGGTAGTATTTCTCCTTGATGGCATCTCGGAACAACTTCCAAGTGGGTGTGGCTGAAAACAATAAGGGTGTACTTTCATCCTTCTTCTCACAGTAGGTTTCCCACCAATCCTTGATGTGGGGGGTGGCTTTGAGAAGTGAAAGAGTAATATTTTCCCAGATGGAAAAATCATGAACATAGAAATTTCCTTCTAGCAATTTAACCATTTATCTACAATGTCTGCATCTATATGACCTCTGAATATGGAGATGTCAAAGTTAACTTGTACCTTAAAGGTCGTGGCACTTCGAGAGTGGCTACTGGAAGAAGATGCATCGTCTTTGGGTAGTTGTTGAAGGATCTGGGAAACTTTTTCCATCATCGCATTCCTCAATCGCTCGAGGGCTTCTTTGAGCAATATTTTGAAAGGATCTCCTAACCCCTCATATTTCTTCTCTTCCGCCATGGGAGGTCATCGAGATTTGCGAGGCTGGTTTTGCAAAGGTTCGACCAGTTCAAGCCATAACTCCTTATATCTTGACCTCGTTGGGGACATGCAAAGAAAAACAGAGAAAGAGCATACCTCTATGATACCACTGATCTGAAGTTAAATAGGAATGCAACAAATCATAGATATAATCATAAATAGAGAGATGCAGCAGAAATAACACTTCATTTCATGAATATGAAATATTGAAATATAATTACAAACAAAATGGAAATAAACTAGCTTGAGTGATGGAAGCTTATCTCTGAGAAGAGATGTGGCAACTACATGCCTCTGAACTGTGTTAGAATGAGGCTCAAAGGCCTATTTATTATTTAGAAACAATGTAAAACCATAAACATCCAAAAACCTAACCCAAGGAGATGAAGTGCCAAAATTGTGGGCCTCGTTTGGGTAAATTGGTACGTCAAATTCCCGGGGCCATAACTTTGGAATAAGATCTTCGTTTGGTTATTATAGTATCTTTGTTTTTTCCCTAAAAACATCATTTAGGGCCTCAAAATGGCTCAGGAAGTTTAGGATCTAAAAAACTAACAAAAATAGTAAACTGCGCAACAATTAAGGAAACTGAGAAACTGAAACAAAAAGTGTCGGGGATCAAAGTGGAATAGGTCAGTGGCCACCAATATCCACCTGGATCATTCCTACCCCTTAGGAAGCAATGGACCCCATTGCATTGAGTGCCTCCATGACAATGGGAAACTTCTGTTGAACTTCGTCCCTAGTGAGCCACTTGCCTTGGTGCAGGATTTGCCCAACTTTGAAAACCCAATATAGTTGGATCTTATTCTAGTGAGTGTTATTTATTTGTGTGTCCATGATCCTATCGGTTGTGGCATGTTTCATGCAGTCTGGGTTTAGCTCTGTTGGTGTGAGTTGTTCTACAGTGTCGGATGTGTCCAACAATGGAGGAAAATATAGCCGAAGGCAATCTACATTGAACACTAGGTGTAGACCAAGGAACAGTGGAATGCTTAGCTCAAAGGAATTGTTTCAAAAAACCTTCATGATGGTGTATGGCACATATCAAAGTGGGTGAAGCTTGTGATGGGGTCCAGTGAGACACTCCTTCTGGAAATGTAGCCAGACTTTGTCACCCACCTAGAACTTGTGCGGAACCTAATGTTGATCATGGAACTGCTTGTACTTAGCATTGGCTATGTCCAATATATCATGGATTTGTTGGCAGATGTGTTGAATGCGCTCAATGAAATTGTTAGCCCTGGTGTCTTTAGACTGGACATGAGCTGAATCTTCCTGACTAGCTGCAAATGGTATGGCGACATCAATGGGACATAATGGAAAAAATCCCAGCCTTACTTGAAAGGGGTTGTGGCCCATTGAGTTGTGGGGAACTCTATTTTAGGTATGTTGGACATAGGGGAGGCTCTCATCCCATGTGCATGGAAGATTCAAGTTGTACATGCTTAGAATGTGTACAATCATCCTGGTGATGACTTCTATCTAGACATCAGTTTAGGGATGGAATGTCATGGACTTAGTGAGTTTGGTTTCCATCATCAACTAGAGACTTGACCAAAATGAACTTAGGAATCTATTGTCCTGATCTGAGACAATGGACTATGGGATGCCAAAGTGTACCCACACTCACTCAAAGAAGAGCTTAACAGTGGCCTCTACTGTGATACTCTTCTTACAGGCTGCCACAATGGCCATATTAGAGAATCTGTTGACAACCATGAAATGTATCCATTGTCATTCTTAGTAAAAGGAAGGCCTGACATGTAATCCATGGAGACAGATTCCCAAGGTCAACTAGGAGTAGGCAGAGGATTATATATCCCTTTCTTCTTGATGGTTGGTTTGGCAATGGGGCGGGAAGTGAAGGATTTATGTACCTCCCAACATCTCGATGAAGGTTCATCCAATAAAAATACTTCTGAAATACTACCATTGTTTTCTCTACGCCAAAATATCCAGCGACCTGACCTTAGTGCACCTCCCAAATCATCTTGGCACGCTCACTTGAAGGAACATAGATGTGTCCCAAGTGGCATAAAAATGCATCCTGGAGGTGAAAATTTGGAACTTCCTTACCTTCTAGGAGTGTCTGGTATGTGCTCCTAAATTCTAGATTTCTCTCATAAAGATGTTGCCACCCTGAAGTTTTGTTCCTATAGAAGTCGAGCACAGTGATCCGCACCATGACTTGTGGTCAATTGAGGCAATCTGCAACATTATTGGTGCTTCCCTTCTTGTACTTAATGTTCAAATGGAATTGTTGTAGGTTTGTGGACCATTTTGTATGGAAATCATTCTGTAACTTCCCTTGTGTATGTATGAGATGTAGGGGTCGGTGGTCTGTGTGGATGATTGTTTCCTTCCCAAACAATTTAGTGCTTCAATTGATGGCAGGCCTGCACAACAGAATACATTTCTTTTTCATAGGTGGGATACTTTCGGACTGTGTTTGAATGTGTCTCACTATGGTAAGCCACTGGATGCCCATGTTGAGTAAGAAATGCACCAATAGCATAGTCAGAGGCATCTGTCTCAATCTCAAATAGTTGCTACAGGTTTGGTAATGAGAAGAGGTGTTGTTTCAACTTGGAAAAAAAAATGTTTGGATTTGGACCAAAATAACTTCGCTTTCACTCTTCCCTTGGTGACATGAATTAAAGGCCAAGTGATATGAGAGAACCCTAACATGAACCTACAGTAGAAATTGGCAAGGCCCAGAGAGCTGCAGAGCTCTGTTAGAGTGGTTGGTGCTGGGAAATCCCGAATGACAGGTCTCTTGATTGGGTCCACATGCACACCCTGCTCATCAATGATGTACCCCAGATATTGAACCTAGGTCATGCCAAAAGTGCATTTCTCTAGGTTTGCACACAACTTTTTTTGTCGCGAGGTTTTTAGGACCTGTCGAATATGTTAGATATGCTCTTCCCAAATCTGGTTGAAAATAAAGATGTCATAGAAATACACCATCACAAATGCAGTACTGAAGGGTCGCAAGATGTCGTCCAACAATCTCATGAAGTTTGTGGGGGAATTCCTCAACTCGAAAGGCATGACCAACCATTCGAAAAGGCCCTCTTTGGATTTGAAGGTAGCTTTCTAAACATCTAAGGGTTTGATGGGCACCTAGTGATAACCGGACTGCTAGTCAATCTTCCTAAAATATTTGGCCCCTTTGAGCTGCTCTAGAAGTTCATCAATCCGTGGGATTGGGTACCTATTCAGAATAGTGATCTTGTTTAGTGCCCGATAATTAGTACAAATTCTCTAGATCTCATCCTTCTTATGTACCAATACAATCGGGCTCCCACAAGGTGATGAGCTTGGCCTAATGTGCCCTTTCTGCAACAACTCCTGAATCTACCTCTTGATCCCATCATTATCCATAACAGAGCATTGATAGATCAGTCCATTGGGTAGTGGTGTGCCCAGGGTCAGATCAATGGAGCACTTGACTTGAAAGTACAGAGGTACCCCCGCAAGTGAGGTGAAAATGTCCCTGCACTCCTCCACAACCATATCCATCTGTTGTTGTTATGTGAAGGAGCCATGTTTGGAAGTTGTGGCCACAATCTTATTCATGCCCTGAGGGTGAATCATAAGGAAAACAAATTTCATTTTCTTTGAAATGATCTTACTACATTTCTTTGCAAAGATCAAGGAGATGGCAATAGGCGGGGCTACCTCAAGTATCCTGTACAACTTATTTCCAAAAGTAATAATCACAGAGCGAGGTCTAGACTCATATACAACATGCCACTTCCACAAGTATGTTTGTCCTAATAATACATCACAAAATTAAAGAGGAGCAACATCACACAATACCTCATTCGTGAAGGTATTGATTCTGTAAGGAAGCGACACTGCTAGCTGACGTAGAGATCTCATCCTCGGTGAAGCCACCTGATGGTGTATGATTGCGGATGTGTTGTAGTTGCTAGACCTAGCCGCTTCATAAACTCTGCTAAAATGAGGTTATGTTGGCTCTTTTTGTTGATAATGAATTGTAGTGGAGAACCCTTCAACCACATTTGTGAGTGGAAGAGGTGTTCCCCCTCTATTGGGTCTTCAAGCTCATTCTTATGGATCTTTCTTGAGGCAAATTAATTACCTGTCATTTAATTATCAACCCGAGGGTTTTGTAAAACTTGTGAATCATGAGTTCACTGTATATTCTAGAAATTAACTTTCAATTTAGATCAATCTAACTACAAAACCAGGTAACGGAAAACCAAATTCACCTATTCTAATTCAACAATCAATTCAAAAGAAATTCTAGTACAATTATAGTATAGCATGCAGAATTGAAATACTAATCTATCACATGTGCAGGAATTGAAATCTTAATTTGCCACACTTGCAGGAATTGAAATCTTAATCTACCACACTTGCGGGAATGAAATCTTAAACTACCACTCTTGTAGGAATTGAAATTGCATGAAATGAAACCTAGTCTAAGGGATCATGTGTGCATTATCAAATCGGGATCCTATGAAATGAATAATCAAAACCACATGACATGAAATGATATAAAAAACAATCACTAGGATCTCTACGTGACCTTTATGTGTTGCTTTCGAAAAAAACCATAAAGTGGTAATGAGTGTTTAATCTATGAAAGAAATAAAAATAATCATTCTTAACATCTCACACAGGAAATGATATGAAAGCAAATAAAAAATCACTCTTAACCTCTCACACAAGAAAATATATAAAAGCAATAAAACTAAATCTATGAAAACAATAAATCTCACATATTGTAGGTGGCCAATACAAAAGTATGAGAGATGGCAAGTTGAGAGGCTCCCAATGCAAGCATTACCAGAAAGAGGCAAACATCACTCATGAGCATGGTGCTAAATCTAAATTCCATTCAAACATCAATAATATTAACTTGTACACCCGAGTATCTCCAACTTTACACATGTCTTTGAAAGGAGGAGGCTCTCCTATTTATACAAAAACAAAAGATGATACCTCATTAATGGAGGTCCACTATTCTCTCCCTAGATCCCTAAAAAATCTCATAGAGTTACAATTCAGATAGGTAATGATGAGACACAAAATCTCATAGAGTTACAAATCAAATAGGTAATGATGAGACACATATCCTCTTTGACCTTTATAAAATCTCCTTCCATATATTGAAGGGAATTCGAATTTGAGCATTGGAGGCCATATAAGGGTGCCTTGGAAACTTCAAAATGACCTACACATGTCATGAAACTCAAGCCACTTTTAAGTATTAGCAAGTATATGTCATTTTTCTAAGTTTTAACCATAAATTCACTTAAAATACTAGAAATCATTAACTTTTGGAAAACACAAATGGAACCCATATATTTATGAAAATGGAGGCTAATGTAAGGTTATATGGTCATGGAGATGCGACATGTAAGTGAAATGGTGGTGATAAAGGTGAAAGTGGATGATATTTTGAATACATTTTGGAGGCTCTACATACCCCCCAACTGACGTTATTGCATGTCCTCATGCAATCTACTGCATTTCTTAATAGTGATTTTCTTTTGAATGAGCTTGGCTTATATCAATTGTCCTTAAACTTTGCATTTGACAACTTCATTTCTTTTTGCAAAGTATTTCTTGTCATACATTGAATTGTAACATGTTTGGTTGGTTCTTGTGTGACAACCAAATTTTAGTTGGTATAGGTTCTTGTGTTTCAATACCTTGTTTCTTTTTGTTGCAGCAAGATTCATTGAACATATTTAAGAATGAATCTTTTATTTAGCCACATAATATGCTCATCATTTAGGCATTTATTTACAAATCACATAACTTTTGAACTATAATGAAATTATAATGATTAGGACAAGTATGTTAGGATGAAATGAAGTGAAATGGAATGAAGTGATATGGATGTGATAATAAATGGCTGTCCCTTCCCCCCCAACTAAAGGTATTTACGGTTTTTTTTTTCAAATGAGAAAGGAAATATGGTGAAGTATTTTCCAAAAATTATAATTTCAATATTCAAGGAATTCTATGATTAAAAGCTAGAAAAGAACATAGCTTTGCTTACCTAGGAAGTGGACAAATTTTGCATATGTAGAGAAGTGGTAGCTGCTACTAGATCATGGAATAGAATGTAGAATTTCATCTGGTTCTTGGCTTCATAAATGGTGGATGAGGTGGTGAAAGTGGATTCTTTATTTCTGCTGCTAAATATGTTGTACCTGCTATAAAATTTTGAAATGATATAGTCTTCACCTGCTACAAAACCCGATGGTACAATTCTAGTCATGCGAATAAATGTGTTGTTGTCGAGCATGAAGAGAAGTCATTGGATTATCGACAATTAATGAATGATGTTAACCAATGCGAGGCAAACTTGCAATTAATTTCACCGAGTGCCAAGGTACCTAAGTACATCTTACAAAGTGCGAATAGATGAGCTGATGTCGATCCACTTGCAAGACCCAATGATCAAGGGACATTGATGTATTCCCATGATTGTCGGTGACAGAGCTTGGCATTGATGCATACAAGCCTCAAGGTACTAATAAGGACTCTAGCCTTGAACCTAGATAATGTGTTGATGTTGATATGCCAAGACTTATTAGAAAGGAGGTATTAATGAATCCCCCATCATCTAACACAAGTATGGAACAACGATTTTGGAAGGACATTGGATGGAAAATTTGCATCAAGCAGGATTTATTTAATGGAAAGGAAAATGACAAGAGGGTAAACAAGTGAACGGAAAGCAAAAGGAAAAATCAGCATGCAAGCAAGTTGAATGCCTCTATTAATGGGTTAATGAATGGAAATTATGGAAAATGTGAATGGAAACATGTGACTCTTGGAAAGGAAAATCGTGACGATGATGTTTAGTGAAAAATGCTTGAATAGCTTGTGAGTCTGGAGAGGAAAAATGATGGCATTTATGAATGACATAAATGGATTCAATTGGTTCATGTTTCTTGAAATTGGTCATAGAAAACCACTCATGCACAAATTGGCATCCTTCAATTCTTCGATTGTCCTAGAACCTGAAAACAAACATGACACTAATATGGCAAAAAAACGTAAGTGTGTTCAAAGAGAAGTGTTCAATTTCTCTAGGTACAAAAATTGCATGATTAACAAGTTCATGACATGTCTTTGTTTCAAATGGTTAGTCCAATTTCACAATTGCGATAATAAATCCAATTTCTACAAAAAATGACAATATGCACAGGTAAACAATTTCCTCCATTTATGTTTGAATCATAGCATTTGATAAAGATCAAGAAATATTATTTGTGAATACTTTATGATTCCTACAAAACAATCTTCAATAAAAAATTCATCAATCGATACTACAGATAAGGCACCTTTATAGTTCTTCTTCTTTCCTGCATCATGCTTGAAAACATAATTATTAGACAAATCCAATGATAAATTTTGATCATGATTTTGACAATGTAAAAACTCAACCTTAACAAAATTCATTTTGTGGTTAAGTTTAGTTAAGGTGAACTATTGCGCTTTTATTCGATTGATTTTGTCTTGTGCTTTCCAATTCTTTTTTTTTTCTTACATCGATAGGGGTGTAGGTGGATCATCACAAGATTTGTTTTTTAATTTGATCCAGTGATGCAATAAATTTTGAATCAAAAAATTTCGACAATTTTTCTCATGGAAATTTTCTTGAAAAACAATAAAATATACAGTCTAAAAAAAAATTAAAGAAATATTTACAAAATGAAATATATACAAAAAAAAAAAAAAAAAATTATATGTACAATCAATATACAAAAATACTTCTCATAAAACATAACATATATAAATATATAAAACACATATATAAACATAAAAAAACATTCTAAGAAAAACATATAATAAAACATAACGAAAAACGCTAAAAAAAACACAATGTAACATATCAAAAACGAAAAAAAATGAAATTTGCCATGGTTAAAAATTCAAAAGAGTTGAAACGTTTTGAAAATGAAACGTGGTTTTGACTACGCATCAGCGAGAATGAGGGGGTATAGGGTAGCCTAGCTTGTGGAACCCGGAGGCAGCCTTTTTCGATCCTTCTTGCATGTTTTCCTTTTGTGGCAGCCAATCCATGGATTTCGGTGACAGAAAATCACAAACCTGATTTCTCAAACCACCATAGGGTGCCACAAATATCATTTTCTCACACTTAGCAGTCGCATTTACGTGCAAATCATCATCACTAGTGATTCCACTTTATTCGGTAGCCCATGAGTCCATTATTACTGAAGCTGAGCATGGTGAAGGTGTGTCCTGTGGTGAAGCATCGAAAACCAGATCTGATACTTTCTGCATGGTTGCAATTGAAGCAGTTGTGTATTAAATTTGAAAATCTATTTTTTCAAGAAATATGGAAAATAAGGCTCTAAAGAGCCCCAAATATCTCCCAATTGGTTATGAATTTTGAGGAAATCAGTAACGATAAACATAATTCACCTCATTCTGAGGAAAACCTATGTTTTATTTCTCTGAGATTCATTTTCATTTGGTCACAAAACACATTTTAAAAATGACGTTTTAAAGCTCTTACACATTCTGGAAAATGCTCAGGTAACAAAATCACTTATTCTTGGATCTTTCATTTCCACTGCCAAGCATGGATAAGGATGAGTGGGAGTAGAAACATAAGAGTCCATAAACGTCTCAATGAAGCCGCTAGAACAATCGTGTGTGGACCAGAATTGGAAGGTTTGAGAATCTTCATTCTTGAACATTCTATTAGAGCCTAGATTTACCTCAAGCTGAAAAGGTAAGCTTCTAGGTCCACATCACACCACGCTCAACCTCGTAGCTAGCCCTAAAAAGGAAGGGAGAGGGCTCTCTCCGGGTCAATCTCAGCAAAATATAATCAGATGGGCTTGAGATGACTGATTTAACAACTAATCTTAGGCTAGGTATGAAGTGCAAGGATTTAATTTGAGTTTTTGAGGGTTTCTTGTTGGAAAAAGGGAAAGGCAAATTTGGGTCCGAGGATGAGGCCAAATTTTTGCAGAGTTCAGGTTGGGGCAAGGTAGGCAATAGTTTTGATGCTTTAGATTAAATAAATGGTAAGAAAAGACTGCTGAGGAGCTAAAGAGGGAAAAAGGTTGCAAGAATACTCTCCAAACAGATGAAAATATGTAAAACTAAACAAAGTTTAAGGCAGAGCACCATAAGCTAATGAATTCTACCTTTGTCACTCAATTTGTTTAGTTTCAGAAGCAAAGAGAAGGGAAATGGCATACATAAAACATCAATGGACTTACAATTACATGAAGATAAACACCATCAAAACACAGAGCCACAAGGATCCCAACAAGTGCTGCAAAACCCTGGTCTTTCCTTTGCCAAAAATGCAGAAATCAAATGTACAATGAAGTGCCAAGCAATCCCAAGTGTCCAACCATGAAAATGACTTAGAAATTACATAATATAGACAAGAAAAACCCATTCCCTTGCCTCTAGGGGTCGATCTCATCATTCTAGGAGTTGTTTTAACCAATTCTAAACAAGGAACTAAAATCTAGGCAATCAAACAACTTGCATCTATATGCTAGGAAACTGATTCATTCATTTAATTTTCACTTTTTAGTGAATGAATCCTATAGAACAAGTAAAAATGTGCCAATATTACATAATTTTCATTAGATTAAATCATGGTAGATCAATAGTTACATGAAAAAATGAAACTAGTCAAAACTGGGCGAATTTCTCAGCTGCTGAGTGAAAAATAGGTAAAAATCCTCTATGTGTCGCACCTGAAACCTGTATGTGTAGCACAAATTTGGAGCTGATTTTGAGGCCCTTCCCGAAATCCAAATTGAGCTCATGATAGCTCGTTGGAAATCCCTTCCTGTCTAAATTCCAACGAAAGTGGAAGCTTTGGATTTGGTGTCCATTTTCCCCTCCAAATATCCAATCTCCCAAGACTGCTTCCTGTGTGTGGAAAAAGTGGTATAAAGGCCATTTTCAAGGTGTTTTTGACCCTTTAGGCCACCCAGAACTTGATGAAATCCTTAGGTAAACTATGAGAATGCATAAATTTTGATCAAAAATCCAAAAATGTAAAGTTTTCCTCCTGGAGATCTCCCAATTATAAGCGCGCGCCAAGTGGTGCTACACGTTGGGCGGAAAAACTTGTTTTAGACCAAAATTTTCAAAATTGACAAAAGTTTCTCCAAATTTGCTGAAATTTGGAATAAAGGTCCATCATCAAGCATCATGCTCAACCAAAGATGCTTCGGCCAATATTTGGAGTCTATCATCCCTTTTGCGTCATTTTAGTGCCCTCCTTAGTCTTGCTTTTAGGATCTTGATCCTCACTTTGCAAACATGATTTCGTGCCCAATAATGATTTTTCATGTGCCTGAGAATGTCCTTGTCCTTGTTTTCCTTTGCCAATAGCTTCTCAAGATGAATGTTGATCCTCTCAAGCCAATATTCCCAATCATCATTGATCTCTTGCTCAAGTGAAGTGAACTCCACCCTCCATCTTTGGGCAGCTTGGCAGTTTTCACAAATGTTTTGCAATTCCATGATGATATGTTGATCCTCCAATTGCTTGTTTCGCTACTCCAAATAATTTATGACCCATTGAGCTCTCTGTAACTTATCGGTCAATGTATCTATCTTGGCTTTCTGCTCTTGAATAATCTCCCTCAGCTTTAAACTAGGTGAGCTCACATCATCATCAATGAGGATGAAATTAGTGCCTTGGCCTCCTGAAGGACCCTCATCCTAATAGGATTTTTGCCTCTGTCTTTTACCTATACCTATGCTGCCGATGACAACAACGAGACCCCTGCCACCCCAGGTGGAGATAGTACTCGTCGGGCTGCTGCAAATAATCCTCTCATGCCTCTCTGATAGGTGACATATGTCGGCATGCTAGTAATTTTTGTCTCCTGACCTCCATATTGATGTGAAGATTCACTCGCATCATGGACAACCTCTTGATGAGCTACCAAAGCTGTGAAAAACTCACAGGAAATGAAGTCTTCCCATGTGATACCCTGCAAACCAAGCTGATGCACAATAATGATCTTGATGAGCGCATAGTGATAAATGTTGTTGTACTGCTATTCAGGAGTCTTCTTCTGCACAAGAGTAGTCATCCTCTCGATGTTTCGACATATGAAATATGGAATGTTCATCATCTTCACTCTCGTGAAATGCATCAATAAGATTATATGGTATGCATAGAGGCGTGAGAAACGACTTTCATAACTAAAATATCTGATAATGAGTCTCATCAACGGCGCATAGGATTCTTTCAAAAACTGGAATGGGAAGACCCTGCTGAGTTATCACACATAGCTAGGCCTGATATATGGTTCATAATGCACTCTATCTACCTGTTGTCTTTTGTTCCATTCCTCACCTACATTCGGTATTCTAGTCGCTTGAGAAATGGTTTCTGGTGTCAAGTTGAAATTTACACCATCAAGAGTTACCTGACCATCATGCAAATGCAAAACAAACAACTGAGCCAACTCCTGATGATATTGAGTCTGAGCAATCATCTCACAATACTGAAAGCATCACTGTTGTTGGAAACATGTCATGGCAAGTGGGCAGGCCTACAATTGAGTCAATGAGGTAGGCTCTTCTCTGACATGTCTGCCACCCTTACGAGGCCTTTTCGCTACATTAAGCTCTGCGGTAGAATCATTGTCTTGTTCATATGATGACTCAATGTCTGTCATGGTGCTGCAATGTGTATAACAAGTGTATGTTTGATTGGTTTGAAAATGAGAAATAGGTGTGTGTTTTCAATGCCAAATATGCCAAAGAGCAATAAGGGACTGTGAGGAATATGGGACAGTGGGAAAAGTAGGATGGTGGAGTTTATCAAGTGGAATTTAAAATGTGTTAACAGTCATTTGACTGTGTTTAAGGATGTGGGATTTGGGAATTTGTTACAAATGATATGGGAGAGGGAAAGTGATAGGGAATGGTAGGATTTAGGATAGGGAAAATGGGGAAGAAGGGATATGAGTAGTCTGGGAGGTTAGGGCATAAGGGATTGATTATAATGATAGAATTATGAAAGGGAAAGGATGACAAGTGGGAGAGGAAACTTGGCACCAAAATTACAATTTCAAAACACCAATTTCAAAACCCAAAGGATCAGATTTTAATACACATATAAGGTTTATATTTTCAACTTTAAATTTTCAAATCTTCCTTCCAAGCAATATCAAACACAAGCTAAAAGAAAGTCATAGCCTTGAAAACTTACTTGGCAAGAGGAAAAATGTGTTTGATTTAAAAATTTGGCAGCAGTGATGATTTTGTGCCTATCAGCACTGTGCGCTGCGCAAGCAGCCCAGTGCGCCGCGCTATCTGTATGCACCGCGCACGTTCAAACTAGCACGGTGAAAAATGGCTCTATGCGTCGCGACCTCCACCCAATGCGCTGCGCACGTTCCAACACAAAGTCTTGGCTTTCAAAAACACAAATGTGCCCTTCCACAACTTGACTCGACTTCTTTAGCATACAAATGAATGTTTCAAACACCAAAATATCTTATATGCCCAATGACTTTGATTTTTAATTTCCAATATCCCACTTTCTTATGTTTTGAATTTGGTACTTTCCACCTTTTAATACAAACTCTGCTTTTTGGTTGTTTCCTTTGATTTTTCACTGGAATGATGAAACCCTTGGCAATTTTTTTTGCAGGGATGATGGCATTGGATTTCGGCAAATGATGACCAGGGCTGCACTGAAGAACTGTAGAGCTTGAAAAATATTGAAAATTGCATATTTATTACAAAAAATAAATTTGACGGATTCTTCTTCAAAACAGAGTTTTGAAGAAGAATCATTCTCGAGCTTTATTGATAATGAAAATTTTTGAATGAAAAATTATTGGGGACATCCTCATGTGCCTGTTGGAATTATTAGACACTTTGAAGACAAAATGTGCGAAACCCTAGACCTAATGACTGACATGACTCTTTTCCCACCAAAAGACCAAACATTGACTGTCATTGATTGGAAAATGATTTTGATGAACCTTGATGAAAATACCTGATCCAGCAGGTGTAAGACATGAGGGGAATGAGTGACAAGGCCCTTCTGTCAGACTATGGAATGTCCCTAAAGGAATGCAGATGAATGAACTGTATGAGACACCTAGAAATGAAATGCAATAAGAGAAATGATCTCTGACGGAGGGATGTAAAGACCGACTCTAACATTGGCTCCAATGGGGATGGTAGCTCCTAGGAGGTGCCAAGAACCACAGAGCTTTGGGAGAGCAGACCAGTGCCTTATACATTGGGCAATGGAATCAATAACTTCAAAACACCCAAAAGCCAATAACTTTGACTCAAGACTCATACTTGAACTGACTAATCCAAAACTAAAACAAGACTCTCAAAAGCTGAAACTGGACACTCAACTGAAACTATCTCTAAACCGACTGAAACAAAAATGACTCAAGACTGACTTAACTGAAACAAGTACGTACAAAGCTTTCAAAGGGCAGAAATCCATCGAGATTTGAGGGCTTCAAATCATGACGAAGACTACCTACTTATTGATTAAATATGTACAATCATGTGAAGTGGGCCTTCCAATGTAACCAATCCAATAAATGGTTACTCAATGAAATTTTGCTCTCTTTTTCCTTGAGTAGGCAAAACGATGTACATGTAGGAAACTCACAATAACAATTGAAACCAAGGCTTATGCTAACAAACCAGCCAACATTCATCTTCTCTAGTGCTTGCAAAAGAAGGTCGAAAGGATCTTGAAAATCCTGAAGCACTAGCTTGTCTTGAGATCCAACAAAAAAAATACAAGTAATCCCTTCATTCTGATCTGAAAGAACAACTAGTTGCTGAGTGATAGGAAGGCACAGAGAGGTATAAGTTTCTCCCATCTGAGTGTTAGCTATAGATTCCTTGACCATGAGAAATTCTGGCATATTGTCTCTCTCAGGCTCATATTCCTCAATTTCATGGTCAAGGTCATTCTTGAACAGAAAACAATCTTCAAGATCATCAAACATGACAGCCTTATTATCTACATGACAGAAAATATTACCTATTTGTTGTTGATCTATAAAGCTAAATACAAGATTGTCATCATTTTGAAAAGAGGAAGAAGTTCCACCATCACCTTCTTGACCATGTGCACACTGCAGATCTGCGTTAACTTGAGCTATAACATGACCTTTCAGGAGTTGATCTATCTCATCTTCAAACAGAGGAGATAAGACTTTTTGTTTCCTTTTGCTCAAACAAGTATTGTATTCTTGAAATAACATTTTAAAACATGAAAAACCTGAATGGAAGTCCTTAATTCCGTGATCTTCTGAAATTTGAAAACATTGTTGATCATCTTCATATGAAATGGAAATCAAATTATCCAAATTATCATTTACCACTGAGTTATCAAAAGAAGACTTTTCACTTACTTGAACAAAGATCCCATCTTGTTTTCCATGAAATGACTGGATTACCTCCTCATGAAGGATTTGGTCAATAACTTTATCTTCTTCATTCTAGATGATCTCAACAGTAGAGCTCTCCTTCATGGGATTCAAAACAAGGTAATCTTCATCATCACGATCTGAATCTAGATTTGAAATATCTGACTTGACTTTGTCACATTCCGAGAGTGAAACTTGACTTTCATGCATGTTGTCTTCTTCTATGGATAGATCTGAAATAAAACCTTCTCTTTCATCATTTTCCACTGTACTAAGATCTTGATCCTACTACAAATTTTCCTAATCATCTTGATAAGTATCACTCTCTTTATGCTGGTGAAATGGATTTTCATGCAGGGCTTCCATGATCTCATCATCCATGAAATTATCATCTTCATAATATTTCTCAAGGCTTTCAATAAAACTATAAGCATGTTTGCAACAGTCCTGAACTAAATTTAATGATGGATAAGATTCTTTATATCTTTCAAAGAACATGGTATGAAAATATTTCAAACAATAAATACAAGCAGGTGGAAAACTTTCATACCAATATTGGGCTTCACCTTCCAGAGTGGCCAAGAATATCTTCATCAAGCAATATTCAGGAAAATCAACCTTCAACTTGTGAATATGCATGTGAAATCTAACCAAATGTAAAGCAGCATCCTTCCTATCATCATCTTTAAACATAGGCAAATTCCTTTGCAAATCTACCTTTGGAATTTTATTTGGAAAACCTGGAATGTGATCTCGGCTCATGGGAGTATATCGTCGAGCAAGTCAATCCATTTTGATAACAATGAATTCACCAAGAGATTCTTCAGGCTACTGGTTTTTTAAGAGTAGAGTCAGCATAAAAAGTCTGAACCTTGGGATTCTTCGACACTGGAGTCGCCGGTGAATGATTTCAGCCTTGCTGTGTCTGATCATTGTTCACCATCAACAATCAGAACTAACTTGATACATGTACTGGGGTGATCGTTTAGATCAGATGTTCAATTTATAAACTAGACCAGAGATTTACTGAAGCAGCTTTCATCTACTTTCGCTAATGCAAAGCAAGAGCGTTTCGAAGGTTACATGCCTAACTTCAGGCTTCGTCTGTAGTCTACAAAGCCAAACAATGAAAATAAAATTTCGTTCCCCAGTATGGTCGCCACTATGTTAGAGCCTAGATTTACCTCAAGCTGAAAAGGTAAGTTTCTATGTCCGGGTCAATCTAAGCAAAATATAATGAGATGGGCTTGAGATGACTGATTGAACAACTAATCTTAAGCTAGGTATGAAGTGCAAGGATTTAATTTGTGTTTTTGAGTGTTTCTTGTTGGAAAAAGGGAAAGGCAAATTTGGGTCCGGGGATGAGGCCAAATTTTTGTAGAGTTCAGGTTGGGGCAAGGTAGGCAATAGTTTTGATGATTTAGATTAAATGAATGGTAATAAAAGACTGTTGAGGAGCTAAAGAGGGCAAGAGGTTGCAAGAATCCTCTCCAAACAGATGAAAATATGTAAAACTAAACAAACTTTAAGGCAAAGCACCATAAGCTAATGAATTCTACCTTTGCCACTCAATTTGTTTAGTTTCAGAAGCAAAGAGAAGGGAAATGGCATACATAAAACATCAATGAACTTACAATTACATGAAGATAAACACCATCAAGACACAGAGCCACAAGGATCCCAACAAGTGCTGCAAAACCCTGGTCTTTCCTTTGCCAAAAATGCAGAAATCAAATGTACAATGAAGTGCCAAGCAATCCCAAGTTTCCAACCATGAAAATGACTTAGAAATTACATAATATAGACAAGCCAAACCCATTCCCTTGCCTCTAGGGGTTGAGCTCATCATTCTAGGAGTTGTTTTAACCAATTCTAAAAAACTTGCCTCTATATGCTAGGAAACTGATTCATTCATTTAATTTTCACTTTTTAGTGCATGAATCCTCTAGAAAAATTAAAAATGTGCCAATATTACATCATGGTCATCAAATTACATCATGGTAGATCAATATTTACATGAAAAAATGAAACTAGTCAAAACTGGGCAAATTTCTGAGCTGCTAAGTGAAACATAGGCAAAAATCCTCTATGCGCCGCGCCTAAAACCTGTATGCTTAACACAACTTTGGAGCTGATTTTGAGGCCCTTCCCGAAGTCCAAATTGCGCTCAAGATAGCTCGTTGGAAATCCCTACCTATCAAATTTCCAACCTAGGTGGAATTTCTATATTTGGTGTCCATTTTCCCCTCCAAATATCTAATCTCCCAAGAAAGCTTCTTATGTGTGGAAAAAGTAGCGGAAAGGTCATTTTCAAGGTGTTTTTGACACTTTAGGCCACCCAGAACTTGATGAAATCCTTAGGTAATCCATGAGAATGCATAACTTTTGATGAAAAATCCAAAAATTTAAAGTTTTTCTCTGGGATATCTCCCAATTATAAGCGCGCACCAAGTGGCACTACGTGTTGGGCGAAAAAACCTGTTTTAGACCAAAATTTTCAAAATTGACAAACTTTTCTCCAAATTTTTTGAAATTTGGACTGAACATCCATCATCAAATATCATGCTCATCCAAAGAATCTTCGGCCAAGATTCGGAGTCTGTCATCCCTTTTGCGTCGTTTTAGTGCCCTCCTTAGTCTTGCTTTTAGGATCTTGATCCTCGCTTTGCAGACATGATTTCATGCCCAATAATGATTTTTCATGTGCCTGAGCATGTCCTTGTCGTTGTTTGACTTTTCCAACAACTTCTCAAGATGAACGTTGATCCTCTCAAGCCAAGATTCCCGATCATCATTGATCTCTTGCTCAAGCGAAGTGAAATCCACCCTTCGTCTTTGGGCAGCTTGGCGGTTTACACGGATGTTTTGCAATTCCATGACTGTATGTTGATCCTCCAATTGTTTGTTTCGCTACTCCAAATAATTTATGACCCATTGAGATCTCTGTAACTTATCGGTCAATGTATCTATCTTGTCTTTCTGCTCCTGAATAATCTCCCTCAGTTTTGAACTAGGCGAGCTCACATCATCATCAATGAGGATGAAATCAGTGTCTTGGCCTCCTGAAGAGCCCTCATCCTGAATAGGCTTTTTGCCTCTATCCTATACCTGTACCTGTGCTGCTGATGACAACAACAAGACCCATTCCATCCCAGGTGGAGATAGTACTCGTCGGGCTGATGCAAATAATCCTTTCATGCTTCTCTGATAGGTGACATATGTCGGCATGCTAGTAATTTCTGTCTCCTGACCTCCATACCGATGTGAAGGTTCACCTGCATCATGGACAACCTCTTGTTCAGCTGCCGAAGCTATGAAAAACTCAAAGGAAATGAAGTCTTCCCATGTGATACCCTGCAAACCAAGCTAATGCACAACAATGATCTTGATGAGCGCATAGTGATAAATGATGTTGTACTGCTATTCAGGAGTCTTCTTCTGCACAAGAGTAGTCATCCTCTCGATGTTTCGACATATGAAATATGGAATGTTCATCATCTTCACTCTCGTGAAATGCATCAATAACTTGATATGGTATGCATAGAGGCATGAGAAATAGCCTTCACAACAGAAATATCTGATAATGAGTCTCATCAACGGCACATAGGATTCTTTCAAAAACTGGAATGGGAAGACCCTGTTGAGCTATCTCACATAGCTAGGCCTGATATATGGTTCATAATGCACTCTATCTACCTGTTGTCTTTTGTTCCATTCCTCATCTACATTCGGTATTATGGTCGCTTGAGAAATGGTTTCTGGTGTCAAGGTGAAATTTACACCAGCAAGAGTTACCTGACCATCATGCAAATGCAAAACAAACAACCGAGCCAACTCCTGATGATACTGAGTCTAAGAAATCATCTCACAATACTGAAAGCATCACTGTTGGTGGAAACATGCCATGGCAAGTGGGCAGGCCTGCAATTGAGTCAATGAGGTAGGCTCTTCTTTGACATGTCTACCACCCTTACAAGGCCTTTACGGTACATTAAGCTCTGCGATAGAATCACTGTCTTGTTCATAATATGATGACTCGGTGTCCGTCATGGTGCTACAATGCGTATAACAAGTGTATGTTTGATTGGTTTGAAAATGAGAAATAGGTGTTTGTTTTCAATGCCAAATATGCCAAAGAGCAATAAGGGACTATGAGGAATATGGGACAGTGGGAAAAGTAGGATGGTGGAGTTTATCAAGTGGAATTTAAAATGTGTTAACAGTCATTTGACTGTGTTTAGGGATGTGGGATTTGGGAATTTGTTACAAATGATATGGGAGAGGGAAAGTGATAGGGAATGGTAGGATTTAGGATAAGGAAAATGGGGAAGAAGGGATATGAGTAGTCTGGGAGGTTAGGGCATAAGGGATTGATTATAATGATAGAATTATGAAAGGGAAAGGATGACAGGTGGGAGAGGAAACTTGGCACCAAAATTACAATTTCAAAACCCAAAGGAGCAAATTTTGATACACATATAGGGTTTATATTTTCAACTTTAAAGTTTCAAATCTTCCTTCCAAGCAATATCAAACACAAGCTAAAAGCAAGTCACAGCCTTGCAAACTTACTTGGCACGAGTAAAAATGAGTTTGATTTAAAAAATTTGGCAGCAGTGATGATTTTGTGCTTGTCGGACCTGTGCGCCGCACGTGCAACCCAGTGCGTCGCACTATCTGTATGTGCACACATTCAAAATAGCATGGTGAAAAACAGCTCTATGCGCCGCGACCTCCACCCAATGCGCCGCGTACATTCCAACACACAGTCTTGGCTTTAAAAAACACAAATGCGCCCTTCCACAACTTGACTCGGCTTCTTTGGCATACAAATGAATGTTTCAAACACCAAAATATCTTATATGCCCAATGACTTTGATTTTTAATTTCCAATAACCCACTTTCTTATGTTTTGAATTTGGCACTTTCCACCTTTTAATACAAACTCTGCTTTTTGGTTGTTTCCTTTGATTTTTCACTGGAATGATGAAACTCTTGGCAATTTTTTTTGCAGGGATGATGGCATTGGATTTTGGCAAAGGATGACAAGCGCTGCACTGAAGAACTCTAGAGCTTGAAAAACCTTGAAAATTGCATATTTATTACAAAAAAAAAATTTGATGATTTCTTCTTCAAAACTGAGTTTTGAAGAAGAATCATTCTCGAGAATTATTGATAATGAAAATTTTTGAATGAAAACTTATTGGGGACATCCTCATGTGCCTGTTGGCATAATTAGACACTTTGAAGACAAAATGTGTGAAACCCTAGACCTAATGACTGACATGACTCTTTGCCAACCAAAAGACCAAACATTGATTGTCATTGATTGGAAAATGATTTTGATGAACCTTGATGAAAAGACCTGAGCCAGCAGGTGCAAGACATGAGGGGAATGAGTGGCAAGGCCCTTCCGTCAGATTATGGCATGCCCCTAATGGAATGTGGATGAATGAACTATATGAGACGCCTAAGAATGAAATGTTATAAGAGAAATGTTCTCTGACAGAGGAATGTAAAGACCGACTCTAACACATTCTACCATACTCCCTTTACTGCTATAAATTCTCCTTTGGTATCCCTTCATTATTTGAAACTAAGAAGAAACCCTTTAGGCATTTGTGCGATCTGATATTTGCATTATAAATTTTCCAATTCTTGATTATGATAGAGTCAATATTCTTTGCAAGGATGTCTCTTTTTCCTCGCTTCTTTGACAAGAGATCTAGTGTTTTCGATTCTAAAGCCATGGGAAGAAGAGATCGTTAAGGTGAGAAGTTCACTCTGAGAAACATCCAGGATTATTGGATCGTGATGGATGCACTAGAATTAAATCAGGTTCAGCTGCAGAAATGAGTCTTTTCTGTAGCTCCTCAAAAATGGAATAGATATGCAGCAATTTAAAGCAAGATCTAATTTTTTTATTTTTTATTTTTAAATAAATTGATATTTTTATTTTAAATTTATATTTCCTTTTATTCAATTTTTTTTATAAATATAACATGATTATTTTTATTATTATTATTTAAAAACAAAACATAATTTTTTATTGAAAATATTTTTGTCACGTTAATGAAAAAATGCAAGAAAATAAATAAAAATCTAAAGAATTTAAAGTCTAAAAACTTAAAAAAAATGAAATCAAGAACTTAAAAAAAATGCAATCAAGCTTGATTTTATTTTTCCTAATTTATCTACTTGGATATTTTTTTTTTAATTATATGAATGTTTTCAATGGAGCCATTTACGGATTAGACTTTCTAAAATGTTCCTATCCAAATTTGCAAAATATACCTGATTGTCTATGAGGACATGAGAAATCATTTTGACCTTTAGATTTGTCACAAAGATCTCTTGAAAAACAGATGAATGTCATAGCACAATCACGTTGCGATACCATTCCTCAATGTAGTCAGTGTGCTCCAAAGAATGTTTGATCTGCATTCTAGATCCTTTTTCCATAAATGGTTAGTATCGAAATATATATATATCTATATATATATATATATATTTATATATATATATATATATATACTATATATATATATTTCAAATGATTATGCAGCTAAATGATTTTATGCATCTACATGCACACTCCCCAGCAACGATGCCGAAATGTTGAGGTAAATTAATTACCTATCATTTAATTGTCAACCCGGGGTTTTCATAAAACTTGCGAAGCGTGCATGGATTGTATATGCTATAAATTAACTTTCAATTTAGATCAATCTAACTACGAAACCAAATAACGACAAACCAAATTCACCTATTCTAATTCAACAATCAATTCAAAAGAAATTATAGTACAATTATAGTATAGCATGCGAAATTGAAATATTAATCTATCACATGTGCAGGAATTGAAATCTTAATCTTCCACACTTGCAGGAATTAAAATCTTAATATACCACACTTGCGGGAATGAAATCTTAAACTACCACACTTGTAGGAATTGAAATTGCATGAAATGAAATCTAGTCTAAGGGATCATGTGTGCATTATCAAATTAGGATCCTATGAAATGAATAATCAAAACCACATGACATGAAATGAAATAAAAAACAATCACTAGAATCTCTACGCGACCTTTATGTGTTGCTTTCAAAAAACACATAAAGTGGTAATGAGTGTTTAATCTATAAAAGAAATAAAAATAATCATTCTTAAACTCTCACACAAGAAAAGATATGAAATAAAATAAAAACAATTACTCTTAAACTTTCACACAAGAAAAGATATGAAAGAAATAAAACTTAATCTATGAAAACAATAAATCTCACACATTGTAGGTCGCCAATCCAAAAGAATGAGAGATGGCGAGTTGAGAGGCTCTCAATGCAACCATTACCAAAAATAGGTGAACATCTCATGAGCATGGTGCTAAACCTAAATTCCATTCAAACATCAGTAGTCTTAACTTGTACACCTGAGTATCTCCAACTTTACACCTGCCTTTGAAAGGAGGAGGCTCTCCTATTTATACAAAAACATAAGAAGCTACCTCATTAATGGAAGTCCACTATTCTCTCCCTAGATCCCTAGAAAATATCATAGAGTTAAAATTCAAATAGGTAATGATGAGACACACAATCTCATAGAGTTACAATTCAAATAGGTAATGATGTGACACATATCCTCTTTGACCTTTATCCAAATCTCCTTCCATATCTTGAAGGGAATTAGAAATTGAGCATTGGAAGCCACATAAGGGTGCCTTGGAAACTTCAAAATGACCTACACATGTCACGAAACTGTTGATGCCTCGAAAATCGTTGCATCAACATCGGGGAAAACCACCCGATCCAGACCTTAAAGGCAGCTCCTTTTTCGTTTGGTGTGGTGGCTCCAACTGGATATAATGGGACCAATTTCCCAATGGTTTGTAAATAGGATGGATAAATGGTTGAATTTCTATTATCTACTGATAATAGATGGATGATTTATTCTACAATGCAAAATTATAAACAACTAATATATCGTGGAAAATTTCCACTTTAGTGCAACTTTTGATGATCTTTATCTACAAATAGGCATATAGATGACTCCATTGATAAACAAAGACATTCATTTATGTGATAATTACTTTGTTCAAGTAGTTGAACAAAGTAATCATTAAAACATTATTACACTATTCTACATATATCATTGACATAAATATGATTGAAAGAATCACATTCCTTAAACATTCAATAGTGATAAGTATAAAGATTGTTGTTAAAACATATACATATATCCAATGATAGCAAGATTGAATAAATGTTGATTCATATAAAAGAATGGAGCAAAGACATAGATAATAGTACCATATGTAATTTGGATCTGATCCAGATTTAAACAGGAACGCAATAAAATACAGAGATAACCATATACACAAAGATGCAGCGGAAATAATACTTCATTTCATTAATGGAAAATACTGAAATATGCTTACAACCGGAAATAGAAATAAACCAGCTAGGCGATGGTAGCTTATCTCTGAGAAGAGATGTGTGGCTACATG
>APFE030786567.1:0-35943 GCA_000404065.3 Pinus taeda | reverse complement strand
TATACTTCTTCTTCCAAGTCTCCATTCAAAAAGGCTGATTTCACGTCCATTTGAAATACTTTGAAGTTTTGAAAACTAGAGAGAGCAAGGAACATTCGGATGGCCTCAAGTCTTGCAACACGAGCAAATGTTTCTTCAAAGTCTATTCCTTCTTGCTGCGCATACCCTTTACAAACAAGTCTGGCCTTGTTTCTAATTACTTCTCCATTTTCATTCAATTTATTTTTGAAGACCCATTTTGTTCCGATAACATTCTTATCCTTTGGTCTAGGAACCAGTTCCAAAGTGTTGTTCCTTTCGATTTGCTCAAGTTCTTCATCCATTGCTTTTATCCAACATTCATCTTTGCATGCCTCTTTCACATTTTGTGGTTCAGTAGAGGAGAGTAATGCCCAATAGCTTGAGGCTTCTGCAACTGTTCTTCTTGTTTGTACACCTACTTCTTTCTGCTCCATAATCTGAGATTCTGGATGATTCTTCTGAACATATCTGGATGGAGTCTTTTCTTCTATTCTTGTCTGCTCCTCTGATTCTTCTTCAGGTTCTTCTTGAGGTTCTTCATCATTCTGCTGTTGAGGGTAGCCTTCATCTTCTTCGATATCTTCATGATGTACTTGTCTAGGGATGTATTCCTTCTCATCAACCACTACATCAATGCTTTCAATAATTCTGCCAAGTCTTTTATTGTAGCACTTGTATGCTTTGCTATGTGGAGAGTAACCAAGAAGAATGCCTTCATCTGCTCTAGGTTCAAGTTTGCCAAGCTGCTCATCAGTATTCTTAATATAGCATTTGCTCCCAAATATTTTGAAGTGCTTTACCGAAGGAGTCTTACCATTCCAGAGATCATGAGGAGTTTGAGTGCTGTTCACCCGAAAATTTGTTTTGTTTAGAATAACAACCGCAGCATGAGCAGCTTCACCCCAGAAAGTTGCGGGAGTGCCTGATTCATCAAGCATAGCACGGGCCATTTGTTGGACTGTTCTGTTCATTCTTTCCACAACTCCATTTTGCTGAGGAGTTCTAGCTGTAGAGAATTCTCTTCTTATCCCATGTTCTTCACAGAAATCAAAAAATTCATTTGAGTAAACTCCCCACCTCTGTCGGATCTGAGGCACTTAATTTTGTGACCCGATTCATTTTCAGCCAAGGCTTTAAAGGCTTTGAATTTTTCGAATGCTTCATCTTTGTGCTTCATAAGTCCTAACCAGACAAACCTGGAGAAATAGTCAATGAATAATATCAAGTATTCTTCTCCTCGAGGTGTTCTTTTTCTGAAAGGACCGCATGTATCTGTATGTACTAGCTCAAGAGGCATGCTAGCTGATCCTTCCTTCTCTGGAAAGTTAGTTCTGGTTTGTTTTCCAAACTGACATGATTTGCATATGGTGTTGTCAGGAATTTTGATATCTGGAAGATCGCGAACTGCCTGATATTTGCATGCTTTCCTTATTTGTGAAAAGCTTAGATGTCCCAACCTCCGATGCCATAACCAGTGCTCATCATCCTTGCTTAGATAGCATTGTTGTTGTCCTTCTTCAAATATGTACAGATTATTTGGAGTTCTTTTGCCTTTGATCACTGTTTTACCTGTATCAAGATCACGAACAAGACATCCATTTGATCTGAATATCACCTCGGTTCTTTGATCACACATCTGACTGACACTTAGAAGATTATGTTTCAATCCATCAACATACAAAACATTTCCAGCCTTGACCTTTTCTTTTAACTGAGCAATACCTTTTCCTTTTATAGTTGCAGGAGTATCATTTCCAAAAGAGACTTTCTTTCCTTTTTCTAGAGCAGAATATGACTCAAGTTTTTCTTTATCACCTGTCATATGCTTCGAACATCCACTGTCAATGTACCATAGATTTTTCCTGTCCCTCTGCATAAAATGCTATCCCACATCTTTCTGTTTGTGGTTCCTTTATTCTCCATGTTTTGGTGCTTGAGGCTTGTTCCTTTCTCTGCTGAAACCTGCTCCTGCATTCAGAGTCTTCATGACCAAAGTTATTGCAAATAGAACATTCAACTTCATTTTCAAGAACCGAAAAGTTGTTATAGGTCCTTTTTGTAATCCCGGTCATACTTCTTTGTTTTTGAGCTTCCCTAGTCATGATTGTTTTATATGCAACACATTGAGCTGTTTTGTGACCAAAGTTATGGCAAGAAAAGCATTGTCCATTGAAGAAACTTCTGCGGTTATCAAATCTTCCGGCCAAGTGATTGTAATCTCTATTGTTATTCATTCTTGAACCAAATTGAGAAGACCTTACCTGTGGCTGGTTGTGACTTTTGTTCACTCTTAAAGCAGATTGCCCCTGATAGCCTTTGTTTGCAATTTGTCCCTGCTTTACCTGATAGTCTCCATTGTGCTTTTTCTCACTCCCTTTTGCTGCATCAAGATAACTTTTTGAAGTGGATGCTTGAGAAGAGTTTCTTCATTATAGCCCAGACCTGTCTTGTTTAGAGGAGACCGCTGCACATTGATAATCTCATCCAAAGTTTCAGATCCTTTGACAAACTTAAGATTAATAGCTTTTGTTTTCTCAATCTCGTTTCTAAGACCAACAATTTCACCTTCTAATTTTTCAAGATGTCTTTCCTTTTCATCAATTTGAAATTGTAGAGTATCAATGATCATATTCTTCTCTTCTATACATCTCTTAAGTTTAGTAATTTCTTCATGAAAGTAATCCACATCTATAGCATCCATATAATCATCATCTTGAAATTCCATTAACAATTTATATTCATCACCTTGTTCATCTTCATCACTGTTTGATAGACCATCACTATCTTCATGAGTGTAGTAGCTTTTCTTACTTGCACTCTGTTTCTTGTTCCATCTAGCAGGTTCCTTTCCTTTATCCTTATAAGGTCATTTTGCAGCATAATGACCTACTCTTCCACAAGCAAAGCATTTAAAAGGCAACTTACCTCTGAACCTTCCAGAACCCCTTTGAAGATTTCTGACAAAGTTTGATTCTTCTTCCTCTTCTTCTGGGACGTGGCTTGCTTCATAATAATCTCCTTTGCCTGATGCCTTGAAAGCAGCTTCTCTTCTATCTGATGGACCTCCCTTCTCATTTCATAAGCAGTTAGAATTCCATGTAGTTGAGACATAGTAAGAATTCGTAGATTTTCCTTTTCTTCAATTGCAGATACTTTAGATTCAAACTTGGGGGACAATGATCTTAAAACCTTTTCAACCACAATAGCCTCTCTTATTTCTTCACCCAAATTTTTCATACAATTAACAATCTCATCTACCTGAAGAAAGTAATTAGCCACACTTTCATCATTATACATCCTGAGATTCTCATACTGAATTCTGAGAGTTTGAAGTTTAGCACGCTTTACCTGTTCATCTCCTTCGTAGCTCAAGACAATCTTGTCCCATATTTCTTTTGCTGATTTATATTGCATAACTTTCACAAACTCTGTTTGAGATAAGCATCCCAGCAAAGTATTGACTGCTTTAGCATTTATTTCATATTTCTTCTTTTCGGCCGCATCTGTAGGAGTAGCTGAAGGAAAATTGTAGCCTATCTCTATGATATCCCAAACATCTGTACCAAGAGATTGAAGATATGCAGTAACTCTTACCTTCCAATAATTGAAGTTTGTCCCATAAAAAATTGGTGGCTTGATAGATGCTTCCCTCTCGTAGTTTCTCATGATGAAATATCTTCCTTCAAGCGATCAAGCTTCTTCAGAAGGACCTGCTCTGATACCAATTGTTGAAAATAATACTGAGAGGGGGGGTGAATCAGTATTATCTAGTTCTTTTAACAAATCTTCCTTATTTACACTTTGAATTATTTTTGCATATCAGTAACATAAAATAATGAGCAAGAAAAACAGACAGTCACATCAAAGAACACCAGATATAAGGTGGAAACCCAATGTGGGTGAAAACCACCTGCTGCAATATGTCTCTATCTTCTTTCAAATTAGAAACTCCTTTTACAATGGCTTTGTACTGGTGCATTCCTTTACCAGTACGCAGGCTGCAACCTGCAGAGAGCTACAACTCTCTCTCGTTTCCCAGTCTCTCCTGGAAGGGAGCTACAACCCCCTACTTCTTTTCAAGGACCACTTTTCATGAATTTTCAAACTGGATCCATATACATCAAATGATCATCAAGTACATGTAAATTACACAGTCAACTGCTTTAAACAGATCAACAATAACAGAACTGAACCCAGAACACCTTATCAACGGAAAAATTCAGTCAACAGATAGTCATGAGACAGATACACAGCTTCCCTTTCTTTGGCCTGCGTCGCTACGCACTTCACCCTCTGCTTCTCTGCGTATACCCACAAAGTTCCTTCTGCTGCACTGCATGACCACGCACTGCTTCTTCTACTGCGCTGCGTACAGTACGCACCCAAATGCACTGTCGCTTCGCATACTGCCACAGTAGGCACACACCCAAAAAGACTATCGCGCCACGTACATTTACTGTGCGTATGCACCTAAACCACTGCCACTCTGTGTACCCACGCACTGCACCTTCGTCGCTTCTGCGTACCCACGCACTGCTCCTTTCACGCCCCTGTGTACCCACGCACTTATCCTTCTTCTGCTCTGCGTGCCCACGCACTCGCACCGTTAATCACCTGCGTACCTCTGATTAGGGCCGAAATACAGTCAGATGCTCAGATCTGATCTTGCGCTCGAGAGATCGCCCTTCACAGATTCGCTTTCAACTTCTCTTTTATAGATCAAGCTTTTAAACCGAGAACCCAATATTTCAGATCTTAAGATATTCAACCCAAAAGCATACTCAAGCCAAATGATCTCCTTTTCTTTATATAGGCAAGCTCTTTCTCAAATCATGGATCAATACCACGGGCCAAAACCATAATAACATAATACCATCAGCTAAATACCAAGGGTTAAACATAAGAAACCCCATGTGTGCGCGCTTTACTGCCTTGAAGTGTGTGCACTGGGGTACGCACCTCATGAATGGGTAACCTGCGTATTTGGACGCGGTCCCTGCATGGCGTACCTGCGGGTACGCATCTTTTGAACTATTCTCTTTCGTACTTCTTAATTCTTATCATATTGAGAGCCATGCCATGGGTGTTGCCATCAAGTACAACATCGGTAACATATAACCATACCAAAAACATAATGCCAACACTCATCTGGTAGAGCCCCGAAGAGATCCATCTCCACACATATTCATGCGAAGGAAGTATATTTTCCCCTTCTGGTGGCCTCAGATGCCTTGAAAAAGCACCCTAATTTGTTTCCTATGGTAGATAATGATTTAGTTTGCTAGTAATCAAGAGGTAGGGAGTAGAGTCTTACCCAGACTGGGACCGAAGTGAAAGTCTCTCACTTCGGGACAAAATTCATTATCCACGACCGCATGTAGAGGCCTGCAGCTGCATAGAAGTAGGGCCTTCCTTCAAAAACCCTATCTTTGTCCTCAATATTTGTAAAGACCACAGTGAAGAAACCCTTTGACCCAAGATGTAGGTCTATACCTCCTTTTAGTTTCCAGTGGTATTTAATCCATGCTTGTAGTGCCTTTTCAGTGGGCCATAATCCCATGAATTTACAAATGATAGCATAGGTCCGCATGTGGTCCCTGTGTACCTACAGAGCAGGATCATTTAAAACTACTATGGGTGTAACCTCAGCCTTAGGCTTAAATGGCCCCTTTTACGCTTTGTTTTCTGCTCCTTGTTTCTTGTCTTCTTCCTCATTTTCTTTTGTTCTATTGTCCTCCCTTGTTTTGGTAAAATCTTGTTCCTCTTCCATGTTCCTTATCCCTTCTCCTCAAGGACCTATGGTAGTTTCTATTATTTTCTTACCTCGACTGGCCATGACCTACTTGTAGGAGGGAGTGGATGATGGCCTCCCGCCGATTCTAATGTATCACCTGTTGACAAGACCTGCATCCTGAATGAATTTATGGTTGACTTAAATTATTGGTACGTTTCCTCGATAATGGTTTTAGGGTTTCAACGGGCCTCGCCGGTTGTCGACCTCCACATGTCGGTTCTTCTCGCATGCACTTTACCTATTTTCAACTCTTCTCTGTTCATTCGTCATTTTCACTCTTCCGCTGCGCCGAAAGGCTCGCTCTGTGACTGTGAGGAACTCTTGTCCTTCGTTGTTCTGATTTCGAGTGCTAGTTGTATGGGTATCTCTGATTCTTTGCAGCTATGGAGGTAAGGTTCGGTGGCCTGTGAGAGCACCCTCTTCTCAGCACGATGACAAACTTGTTTCACTGTGTATTTGACTGATTTTTTTCTATGCAAATGTTGTTTCCGTTCGTTTGGTTTATGGGTTTGTTTCGTGACAGGTCCTCCTTCGAGCTTCCGCGCTTCAACCTTGTTGCTCAGGTAAATAATGGTTCCCTGTTGGACTGGTTTAGCCCTTATCCCTCCGGTTCTAACACACCTATTACGGGTCTTTCAGGGTTTAGTAGTTATGGTGGTCTTCGACTCGGTTCCCATAGCTTCAGGTAAGATTCTTGCTCCAATCTTATTCTGGTTTTTGATTTCAAACAATTATTTGCATTTGTACAGATTCTAACCTGCTCTCATTTCGTTGCAGGTGGTTCCAGGTAGTCGATTCTGTGGTTCGAGGTGCTCCTTGCTTCCTGACAAGCTCTCAAGCTTTTTCCTGACGAGTAGTGTCTCCCCATGTAGTCGACTGTAATTTATTTATAATTTTGAGTCTTGTTTTGCTGGTAGTCCATCTTCTGAATGGAAAAAGAAATGATTCTGTTATCTGTGTAACCCTCCTTCAGTTCTATTGTTGGCCTCGGCCCTTGCTTCTGTAATATTGTCACTTAGTTTTTGTGAAAACCCTTGATGGGTATTCAATGGCATCAAGCCCTCGTCCTGTATGACATTGTCTGGTTATTTTGTGAGAGGGTTACACATTGATTCGAACCCTCGTCCTGTAGTTGCTATTGTATATTGGTAGAAACCCTCGAGTTATTCGAAACCCCCTGTTCGCTGGCTCTATTGGTGAATCTTGCTGTGTTAATGTGGTTTATGGTTGTAACAAATATTTGCCGAAACTCTGTTTCGAGACTCTGTTCTTTTAATGAAATTTTTTTATTCGAAAGAAATGTGTATTGCCTGGACTGTATTTGCTTTATTACAATAGGTTAATGAAATGATTCAAATACATATTTGCTACATTCCGATGCTTGTTCTGTTCTTAAATATGATATGAGGGTTTGTTTTTCGGGTTACCTGAAAGTTTACTTGTATGCCTGAACTCTCGTTCGCTTCTGTCTGGAAATGATATTTGTATAACTGTGCTCTGCGCTTTTGGTTATTCGCTTCGTCTGAGATTCGTCTGCATTCACAGTTCCTCGTTCTCCTTTGCCTGTAGGTGGTAATTATATGGCTATGCTACTCTGCTATTCTCGCTGATTCTCTGTCTTGTTACTCCAACGCTAATTTGTTACACATAAATATATTATGATGCATGAAAATTAACTATAAAGTGGTGATATAATTGAGAAATAGAATAATGAAAATGTTTAATTTGGAAATGACTGTATTTCTTTTTTTTCTCTATCTGAGGAATCGTTTACAATGCTTATCTTTCTCCTTTTAACCTCCTGAGGCGTAACTGTTCTTTTCCAAGTAGAACTGCCCCAACAGACTGGGTAACTGTCCACCAGTTTCTAACTGTCCTTAACTAATGCAATTTTTAAAGAAGCTAATTAGCTATCACTTATTTTTCTGTTACTAATTTCTATTAAAAAGAAACATTGCATAATTTTAATTTACCTAATCCTATCAACCTTCTGAAAAATAAAATAAGTAAATAAAGTAAAGTAACTGACAAGTCTGACACCTGTCCAGCTAGGCATGTATGACTGTGTGTTCTTGTCTCTCCATGAGACCGTCAACCACCTTCTATCTCCTCAGAGCTGGATGCTCCTGCATCAGGCTCCCGGGGTGGCAAAAAGTCATGGCTCCGTTCCATGAGGTCGTCGACAGAATAGCCTGCTTTTTGTATTTACGTCGCATTAAGCCACGAACTGTCCTCTATTGGACGGTTCTTCCATTTCACCAGATACCGCAAATACTCCTTCCTGCGTGTGCACTTAACTACCTGTGTGTCCAGAATCCCTTCGATCTCAACGGGTGGTGCCATCGGCATCTGTCTCGTCCACGAATCTCCTTCACATTTGGTGTCCCGCGGTGGCTCTGCTGCTGCATTCTCTGCTGAACCTGTGACATAAGGAAACAGATCTGCCACGTTAAAAATAGGGGAAATACCGATCCCTGGTGGAAACTGTAGTTCATAGGCATTCGCAGAAAATTTGCGAATGATTTTACAGGGCTCGATTTTCTTGAATTTCAGCTTGTTGTACTCTTGTTTTGGAAACCGTTCCTTACGTAGGTACGCAAGGACTTCATCCCCTACGTTGAACTAAACTTCCCGACGCTTTGTATCAGCTCGTTGTTTATACCTCTGACTGCTGTCCTGTAATTTCAATTTGACCTGTTCATGCAAATTACTCATTGCCTGGGCGAAATCTTCCCCATCAGCACTCCGTTTTTCAAGTTTCCCCAAATCTCGTAACTCATGCACTCCTCGCGGATGCATGCCGTACAGAATCTGGAACGGACTGTATCCTATGTTGCGGTTAGGGGAATTGTTGTATGCGAATTCCGCCTGCGCAAGTACACGGTCCCAAGTCCGGGAATTTTCACCTGTTAAACTTCGAAGTAGATTTCCCAGACTTCGGTTTACTACCTCCGTCTGACCATCTATCTGCGGATGATAAGCGGAGCTGAATTGCAACTGGGTATTCAACTTTTTCCACAGAGTTCTCCAAAAATAACCAGTGAACTTTACATCTCTGTCAGAGATAATGGATCTTGGAAATCCATGCAACCGCACAATCTCTGTGAAGAAAATATGTGCTATGTAAGTAGCATCGTTGGTTTTCCTACATGGTACAAAGTGCGCCATCTTTGAAAATCGGTCTACCACAACCATTACTGAATCAAAGCCTCGTTGTGTCTTCGGCAAACCCAGTACAAAATCCATACTAACTAAATCCCATGGTCGACTAGGAATGGGCAATGGCATATAAAGTCCAGTTTCTGACTGTGACCTTTTGCCAGTTGACAAATTTTACACCTAGTCACATACCTCTGCACATCTCGCTGCAACTTAGGCCAGAAATAAAAATGTTGTACCTGAGCAATCGTTTTGTCAATACCGAAATGTCCAGCCAGGCCTCCACTGTGTTTTTCCTGTATAATGTTTTCCCGCATAGAACAGTTGGGAATACACAACTGCCCTCCCTTAAACAGCAATCCTTCCTATAGATTATAGTCTAACCACATGCTGTTATTTCGTAACAGCGGGTTTTGGCAAGCCTCGTAGGCCTCCCTAAACTCGGTGTCGGTCGGATACAGCTCTTTTAAATGTTCAAATCCTAAAATCTGCATCGTGCTTTCTTGTAGAAGCAACGTTCTCCTACTAAGTGCATCTGCTACCTTATTTGATTGCCCGCTAATGTGTTTTAGTACAAATGTAAAACTTTGCAAGTACTCAACCCAAGTTGCATGCTTATGGTTCAATTTATGTTGCTGCATAATGTACTAACGCAGAATTATTAGAAAATAAAACAAATTCGTTACCTAACAAATAATGTCGCCAATGTTTCAAAGCTTGCACAATGGCGTAAAACTCCTTGTCGTAGGTTGAGTATTTTTGCCTTCTCTCATTTAGCTTTTCACTGAAATAAGCAACCGGTCTGTCCTCCTGACTAAGGACTGCCCCAATGGCCGTACCACTGGCATCGCAACGAACTTGAAAAAGTTTGTTAAAATCAGGCAGTCTTAACACTGGTCTTTCAGTAATTTTCTTTTTCAAGATCTGAAAACTATTTTCTGCTGCTTCAGTCCAATGAAATGGCTGATTTATTTTCTTGATCGTATCCAACATTGGTGCGCAAATCTCGCTGAAATTTCTGATAAACTTCCTGTAAAAACTGGCTAGTCCATGGAAACTTCGAACTTCAAATAAACTTTTCGGAGAAGGCCAACTAACTATAGCTGTCACCTTTTCTGGGTCCATTTTCAGTTCATTTTTTGCGATGACAAAGCTCAGATACACTAATTCTCGTTGAAAAAAGGTACACTTCTTCAGATTGATTAACAGCTTGTTCTGCTGTAACTTCCTCAACACACTCTGCAAATGTCTGACATGTTCCTCTTTAGTCTTACTAAAAATCAGAATATCGTCCAGGTAAACTATTACAAACTTACCATTAAATTCCTTCAGCACTTCATTCATCAGGCGCATGAACGTGCTGGGAGCGTTGCTCAAACCAAATGGCATCACCAACCACTCATACAAACCTTCGTTCGTCTTGAAAGCGGTCTTCCATTCATCTCCCTCCCGAATCCGGATCTGGTGATATCCACTTTTCAAGTCAATCTTCGAAAAGTAAGCCGCTCCACTCAAGCAATCCATCATATCATCCATCCTCGGTAAAGGAAACCTGTACCTAACAGTAATTTTGTTAATAGCCCTGGAATCTGTACACATTCTCCACTCTCCTCCTTCTTTTGGAGCCAAAACAATTGGTACTGCACATGGGCTCATGCTCTCTCGAATCAAACCTTTGTCCAACAACTCCTGGACCTGTTTCCTAATTTCTTCATGGTCCTTGGGACTCATGCGGTAAGCTGCTTTATTTGGCAGGCTTGCTCCTGGTATAAAGTCAATGCAGTGACTAAGGCAATTCATCTGGAAGATCATCTACCACAATGTCTCCAAAATCCTGCAGCAACTTCTGAACTTCTTCAGGCAAATCTAAAACCTGTGTATGAAGTACCACTGCCTTTGGTCTCCTTATGACAACAAAATTTATCTCGTTGTCCTCAATCTGTTTTATAAATTCTTTTCCGCCTAACAGTAGTGCTTTCACTCCACTAACCTCTGTTGTAGTTTCCTCCTTGATGGGTACAAGCGTATGCTTGATCTCGTCTTTCACAAACTTATAGCAGTTGGTTTTCCCATCATGAACTACACTTCTATCAAACTGCCAAGGTCGTCCCAACAGTAAGTGACAGACATCCATTGGCATGACATCACAAAGGATCTTGTCCTTATACTTACCGATCTGAAATTCTACCTCACACTGTTTGTCAACTAACAATTGATGCCCTTTCTGCAGCCACGACACTTTGTAGGGAGTAGGATGTTTTAACTTCTTTAATCCCAGCTTCTCTACCATCTCCACAGCTACTAAATTATTGGTACTCCCACTGTCAATGATCAACTTACAGCACTTACCCCGTGACTTGCAAACAGTGTGAAACAAAGCCTTTTGGCTGATCTGGTTCTGCAACATCTTTTGCTGGTTTTAACAACACCTTATTTAACACCAAGGCTTCGCCTGTCTCTGGTGTATTCTCTGCTTCTTGAGGTGTCTCCTCAACATCCTCTGGCTAAGCAACATAGGTTCCTCTCCCACCTGCTGGGTCACCTTTAGGAAAGTCATATGACTTGTGTCCCAATTTGTGACAACGATAGCACTGGATAGTTCCTCTGCCTCGACCAAATCCTTGCCCTCACTCAGCTGGTCGTCCTTCCCTGGTGTTGTTGTCCTTCTCTGTTGTGCCAGTAGATTTGGAACTGCTGCCCTCCTCATTTGAGCCTGTACCTCTACCTCTGCCATAAACCTTGCCTTTTCCCCTGCCAGAACCACCTCCTCTCTTGGTGTTCTGTTTTCTGTTAATTTTCTCTTCTGCCTTCAGTGCAAACTGATAGGCTTCATCCAACGTTTGAGGTGAGAGGATCCCGATTTCATCCAAAATCTCCCCCCTCAAGCCATTAACAAACCTGGTTTTTTTTTCTGAGGTATCTTCCACATACCCTGCTCATAAATTCAACTTATAAAATTCCTCTGTAAACTCCCTAACAGTCATTCCTCTTTGCTTCAAGTTCTGTACCTGTCGGTACAACATGATCTGGTAATCTTTTGGCAGGAACTTCTCCTTCAGCTTTGCCTCCATTTCGGCCCACTTCTTGATGGGCTGTTTGTGTAGTCTCTTTCTTTCCGCCTGAACGTTGTCCCACCATAAGGACGCATGTCATTTCAGCTTGGTGGCGGCGAACTTCACTTGTTTGTCCTCACTGGTTTCCTCAAACTCAAAAAAATTATTTACTTCACTCAGCCAATCTAACAACACATCTGCAGACAAACTCCCATCATAAGTAGGTAACTCATGCCTTGGCTTATGACTGGACAACAAAACTGACTTCAACAATCTGAGTTCTGGTGTCACCCCTTCGAACTCGTCCTCTGGTTCAGCTACTTCTTCATCACTATCATCTGTTGGGTCTCTCCTTTCCCCAGCCTCCACCACTGCCAATCTTCCACGCAAAACTCGAATCTCCTCTCGAAGTCCATCATCTACTACCCTACGGACTACTCGTCCTCTTCCTCTTCTTCTTCCTCTTCCTCTTCCTCTTCCTTAACCTTCACCTTCCACTTGTTCCATTAGTTCTAACTCAAGAAACTAGCTCTGATACCACTTATGATGGCCTCCCGCTGATTCTAAAATATCTGCTGTTGATAGGACTCGTGTCCTGGATGAATTAATGGTTGACTTAATTTGTTCGTACATTACCTCGGTAAAGGTTTTAGGGTTTCAACTTGCCTCACCGGTTACCCACCTACACATGCCGGTTCTCCTCGCACGGCAATTCGACTTTTTTCAACCCTACTCTACTCATTTGTCATTTGCACTTTTGTCACTCTGCCGAGTCCTGCTCTGCTCTGTGAGAGCTCTTTCACCTCCGTCGCTCTGGTTTTCGAGGCTTGTTCTGTGGGTTCTCTCGACCCCTTCTTGCTTTTGAGATGGTGTTTCAATGGTTATAAAGGCGCCGTTCCTCTGCATAGGGTTTGTATTCAATTGACTGGTTTATTAACTCGATTTTGGTTGTTTAAAGGTTGTTCCTGCTCGGTTCACTGACAGGTTGTTTCATGGCAGGGTTTACTCCAAGCATTTGCACTCCAGTTCCACTGTTAAGGTGAGTTCTTGTTCCCTGTTAAACTTCTTTGCTGTTTCTTTTCGCACCCTAACACCCTCGCTCCGTGTCTTCAGGGGTTAATGGCTATTTTATTGTTCAGTTCGGCCTCCTCTGTTCAGGTGAGCTTCTACACCTCTGGTTACATTCACTTCTTGTTTTTCTTTAAGGATTCTTCAGGTTATAACTCTGCTAATCTGTCCTCGTTCTTGCTTGCAGGTGGTTCGGTGCCGTTGGTCTCTGGTTAGCATCCTCCACGACCGCTGACAGTCATTCAAACCCTCCAGTTTCTTACTCCGGGTAGGGTCTTACCATATCAGTCTTTTGTTCATAGAGGTTTTCGAGGTTTAGTTTTGGTAGTTGTCTGTCGCCTGCACGATGAATTTAATGGTCTCCTGGTTGGTGTAACTTCTCCGGTCTACTGGCAAGTTGGTCTTGTTGTTGGGGTCTCTGTTCTGCAATGCGTTTTTCTGGGTTATTTGAAACCCTATCCTGTAGATGGTTAGTAGTGTGCCTCGAACCCTGGTCCTGTAAAATATTGTTGTTTGCTTAGTTTGTCAGTTGACATTTGGTTATTTCAAAACCCTCGTCCTGTCAATAGGAATGCTCGGTCATTAGGAACTCTCGGGTATCTGAAGCCCTGGTTCGCCGACTCCGTTGGTATTCTCTTGCTGTAAGAATTTTGGTGACCCTGTCTGTTATGTAATATATTTTCGCATAACTCTGTTTCGGTTCTGTGGAATGAGTTTTGGTCTCGAAAGGACCGTGAGACAACTGGACTGTGTATAAATTGTATTGATAATGAAATGATACAGCTATTTCGATTTCATTCTGGCATTGCTTTATTCATATTAATGTGAAGGTCTTTATGGGTTACCTAGGTTGGTTTACGTGCGCAGTTTCTCGTTCCCTTTCGTTCTGGAAGTAATATTTTTATGCCTGCTCTCTGCTGTTTTCGTTAGCTCCCTCTGTCTGGAGTTTGTCTGTACTTGGAATTGTTCTTTCTCCTCGGTCTAGAAGAAATTAATTGTGTATCCATTCTCTGTTCTTCTCGTTAATTCTTTCTGTACTATTACCCCAACGCAAGTTTAGTTACACACACAGAATTATATTTTCATGCATGAAATTTTCTTTTACAGTGATGATACAGTAGAGAAAGTAAAACAAAATGTTTAATTTGGAAATGACTGTATTTTTTTTGTTCTCTGTTTTGAGGAATCCCTTACATTGTTTATCTTTTCTCTTTTAAACCCCTGAAACACCACAGTTCTGTTCAGGTAGAACTGCCCAACAGAATTGGGTAACTGTCCACCAATTCCTAACTATTCCTAACTAACACAATCTGTAAAGAGACTAGTTAACTAAGTAAAGAAACAAATTAACTGACAACCTATTTTGCTGTTAATAATTTCTATTGAAAATAAACAATTCATAACTCTAGTCGACCTGGTCCTAATGTCTTTCTGACAAAATAAAACAAATAAAATAAGGTAAAATAACTGAGAGTCTAACACCTGTCCAGCCATGTCATGTATTCCTGTCTCTTCGTGAGACTGTCAACCAACTTCTGTCTCCTCGGAGCTGGATGCTCCTGCATCATAACCTCTATTTACAAAAATTTTAATTTTTGCCTAATTTACCAAAATCATATGGAAATTTTCATAATTGTCTAGGTAGGAAAATTGGAAACCTACTCAGACTAAACAAAATAGACTAAAAAAAACCAAACCTGATGAACCTAACCCAGTGGATTAACATAATCGATGCGGATCTGTGTTTTTTAACCCTACTGTACTCGAATATTTACCCAGCCTTTGTGATTTTTTTATGCTACCATCTCGTCTTTTGCTCTGTTGTGAAATAGGTGAGAATATATGTGCAGGGATCCGCAGAGATCACCTTCCAGGAACCTTGCAATGAATGAATGTAAAATTTACACAAGAGGCAAGTATTCACCCCACTCTCTAGTATCTTCAACCATCGTTTTTTGCTTCTAATTTTAGTCATCCCGCAAACACAGAGTTTCGCGTTTCCAGAACATAGAAACGATGAACAACTTCTATGGGTTGGCATTTTAGGTTCGTCAACGCTACCATACCCCGAAATATATGTTTTCTCTCCTTTTTCTGTTATTATAAACGTCATGGTTTTCCAGTTGGACTGGGAACTATAAATTGAATGTTTATATTCTAGTTCCTGTTAAACTATAGCTGAACTATATAGTAACGTCAGCGTCCGGTTTATCTTACATGACTTTACAGTAACATTACTCTTCTTATGTATGGAGCACCTATCTAAGTATAATAGTTATCACGGTGTAACCCATATTATGAATTTCTGATATTATTTTAGTGTAATCGCCCTGAATAGTACTAGGTCTAACCGAGTTATTCAAATGACAAATGCAGAGAGCTTCATGTTATTAATAAACGATGATAATATTTTAACCCTGAACAGAACTACATTCAACAAGGTAATCCAAATGAGAAGTACGCAGAGTTTTTCAGGCTTTCCATATGTAATAGCGTTGTACAACTGCATTCTGTACACGTGGTATGGATCGCCTCTAATCAGCAATGGGCGGGATAACATCGTTGTTATGGTTGTCAATGCTGTTACCATCCTGCTTGAGTGCTGCTTTATTGGATCTATCTTACTTTCGCTCCACCTAAACCCAAGGTATTGTCTTGTTATATTTATTTGCTGCAAATAGCTTTGAAGAGTGCCGCGGTTCCTGAAGGCCTATTTTTGTCAATCAACATGACATAGATCCTTGGAATCATTTGGCAGTTCATAATCGGTTAATGTTCAATGAATATTTCTTGCAGAGGAAAATGGTAGGAATCGTTATAGGCGTGTTGATGGTGTTTGGAACTATTGAAATGACTTCCTTTTTGGCTGTCCATGATCACGACAAAAGAAAGGTCATTGTAGGAACTGCAGGACTAGTGGCAACTATCATTCTCTACGCTTCTCCACTATCTGTAATTGTAAGCTTTATACTGTAATAGCTCTTTAAGTTGTAGCTACATCTTAAGTTGTAGTCGCCCGCCTATAACCTTGATTATAAGTTGCTTCTCTAAAGCATTGTCATGGTGAGCTTGAGTCACAATAGTCAACTTATCATCCATAAGAATTTTAGGTGACTCAGCTTAAAGCTGGTAGGTGTTTCAAAAACTATTGTTGAATGGGCCATTTGTAGAGAAAACTCTACTGCTTTCAGCAAGGGGTTACCACCGTACAATGGCAACAATGGAACACAGCAAGAACAATGGAACAAAGCAAGAAATAGAGAGATAAACCTAATCAAGGGTTTGTAAATCCACATTACTACATCTGGAGTGTTTTCAACAATATTTATGACAAGTTTTTAATCAATTGTCTTAACTTGAGACAAAATGAAACTTGTGTATTGTCTTAGACGGGTGTCTCAAAATTATTGTCTTAAAAAAATGCCTCTATAAAGAGAATATAGAACATATATTACTGTTGTCTCTATAAAGACAGAGACATTAGTGTCTCTTAGGAGACAATTTCAATTGTCTCTCCTCCAGAGACAATTTCATTTGTCTCTATAGAGACACTTTCATTTTCTTTTGTAGAGATATATGTCCATAATTCCAACTATTGTTTCTCTAAAGAGAATATGAAAAAATATTTAAAAAAAAAATCATTTTAAATGTTATTCTAAGGTGGTTTCAACATTTAAAGTTCCCAAATTGTGATTTTAATTACCTAAAATCTATGATGTTTATGGAAAAAAAAAGGAATAAATTCTAATTTTTTGAAAGCTAACAACAAAGTCATTTTAAAATGTAAATGAAAAAACAATTTTCAAAAATTTACAATTTTGGAAAGCAACCTTGAAAATAAGAAGGCAACACACTTATATTTTTTGTAAATGCATTCATATCATTGAATTCGAACATGCAAGATCCTTATTTGGAACTTCATTTCATGACATATTATGAGGCAAAAGGAAAATGTTCAAGATTTCTCCATCCTACAAGAGAGTTTACTCTCCAACATTTAAATTCAAAATCTGGAATCCCATTAAATGGTGGGAAATAAAATTCATATATGGTCATTAGCTCCACAATTTCAATACCCTTGTACAATTGGAATTGGCTTCCTTGATAACAAAATTTTTTAAGAATGCATATGCATTCAAATCTACAATTGATTGGCAATCCTGTCTTGATGAAGGTTTTACAAAAGATGGAAAATTGAAACAGGTCATAGCAACATGATATAGGGAAATTCTCAATCTATTGGTGACCTACAAATTTATCTTTTTCGATACTGGCTTTTACAATTCGACAGTCGTTGATGCAGTATCTATTTAAAATTCTCAAGTGCATGTAAACCTGCTCATCACCATAAAATGAATCTAGTTGTTGTTCATTATGAGGCCCTGTAAATGTTGACAGTGGTAAAAGCATCTCCATATTTTCATATTCTAATAAACTTGTCATGGAGTATTCAGGCCTATTCCCAATAGAACTAGAAGAGGATTTAGAAATATTGTAGGGAAGTCTTGGGCTCTCGAGTTGAGGAATAGGTAATAAAATATTTTGATCAATGTAGACTCTCGACCTGAAACAAAAGTAAAACCTATAAAAAATCAAAATTCACATTTCCTTAATCTCTTATCATCCCCTAAAGCCTAGTAGATTGTCGCATACAATTTAATTACAATTCCATGTTACCTGAACGTTCCAAGTTTTTCATTTAAAATGATCATAAATTTCAAAATCCATAAAATGATATTATGTTCTTAAGAATGCTTGCTTTCTTATTATCACTTCATCGTAGGAGACAAATTCATGGCAGAATCATGGCTACCCGATAGAATAATGGGAAAAAAATTGGCTCGATGTCGTAGATGTAGAAGTTCAACTGCCCTCCTGCTATAGAAGTCAAATAAATGATTAGTTATCCGTAAACATTTAATAACCTTTTAACGTAAGTGACATGTAAAGTTCATATAATTTCCACCACTTAGGTTGGCCATACCAAAATTTACTATCTATTTTTCATGTCATTTAATTTGTCATGGGATATGTAAGGTACAACTATGAGGTGCATGTGACTTGGGTTAAACACTGCAGAAGCAACCTCTCCTCCCCAAATTCTGAATCCATGTCCACTTCTACATCCCAACCATCATTTGAATTTTTAAATAAATTTAGATAAACAAATTCATATAATGATATCTACATGAGGGGAACAAAAGGGTTTCTATAACAAAGGTGGTTTCAATTTCATCATCTACATGTGTATATTCATTTTCTTCACCATGTTTTCTCTCCTTCTTTTGCTGAAGCAAGAGTAAGTCCTTCTATTCATTTAAAGCTAAAAATAGGTTACATAAAATACAACAAATTCAGAGGAGAAGAGTGCCATAGAGCAAGTATCACCCTGATCTTTCGGTGTTGAGCCCACACAACACTACATACCACTTAAACCTTTGGAATCGACATCTCAGCTCAAAAGGAATATGAATAAAGATGGGAAGGAGACAAGCGACCTCTAAAAGTCATCAAGCAGACTCGACGAGGAAATAAAGACTGAATTAACAAAAGTATCAAGTCTACTAGGGGGTAACCATTGAGCAAGTATTTCATACAAGCTTCTCCAAACCCATCCTTGAGGAAAAAATATCATGGAAGATAACCCAGATTTGCCAATTTGCACAAAGAACCATAGTTGTTGATCTGCTTCTATTATATCCGACAACTATAAAGAATATCAAGTGGAAAAGATGAATGAGGCTTACCTACCCAATAGAGGTGGTATTCTCTCTCCTTCATGAGCCATGTGTTGATCAGTTAGTGGCATCAAGTGCAATACTATAAAACTGCTTTGGGTTTTGAGGTCTCCCGAAAACCACTTTAACTATAGCCACCCTCTTTTTACCACAATTGGCTTTACCCCCTGCCAACCAACCAGCTGCACGACCCACTTGAATAAATTGCCACACAACTTTGATAAGAATGTTGCCATTAGTCCTGATTTCTCACTCTTTGCCCAAGCTCCTTGCAATCCTAGTCCCCACTTGTCTGAGAGTTTTGGGTTTGTGGAGGTCTAGGGAACAATTCTGGTCAAAGGAAAAAATATTATTTTCATCTGAATCCCTGGTCTATTTATTCATGGATACTGACATCCATTATTTCCCCGAATCTACAACCTATCAAGATCCCCTATTCTGATAGAGCTCACAATCGTCATTCACCTGTCTAAGACACACATGATTCAATCTTCCTTGGGGGACCTCTATCCAATTATATTTATTGTTATTTTTGACACATAGTGCTCCTTCATTGGCTAAAATATCCGCTAATTTATTGGTTGTTCTATGTACATGCATGAATCGTAGGGTTCTCATGTTCTGCAGATGCCTCTGATAAACTTGAACAAGCCTCCAATGACTTGAAACCTTTTCTGGGGCAGAGCGATAGATGATTTTCTTAACCAATTTGATAACCAACTGAGAGTCCACCTCTATTATGATGTTATGAATATTTTAGTCTCTTAGGATTTCTACGCATTGCTCAAGGGCCATGAGCTCTGCCGTATTATTAGTAGCTTTCCCCAAATTACTATGGAAAATCATATCTATACATCCTTTCTCGTCCCTTATCACTCCACCATAACCAGCCATGCCCAGCTTTGCTCTTGACGCCCCATCAATGTTGCATTTCCTAAAACCTTGAGGGGGAGGATATCAAAAGCCTTTTTTAGGAGAAATTTGATTTGACTTTTTGATACTGCCCCAAGGAATGAGCCCTTGCAGACCCAGCTTTAGTAATATTTGAACATCAATATCTGAAGGGTTATTCTCACAAGAGTTTTTAATGAGGGTTCCTATCGTCTCCTTGATCTATTTTAAAATCAAATCCATGATGCAATGGGAAGAACCTTTACTGTTATTGGAAATTATATTGTTGCGTTCTTTCCAGACATCCCAGATAAGGAAACCCGAAGCTAAAGCCCATGCTTTGTTGACTGTATCATAATCAGAGAAACATTGCCTCGATTTCTTTAACGTGCTGGTTATGTTGCCCATGTCCCTGTCCGTTTGTATGAATATTGAAGAAATCCCTTTCCATAATGTGGAAGTAAATGGACGAAGGTTTTGAAGATGCTCCATACTTTTTTCTTGTGATTCAAATAACTGGCACATGGAAGGACCAGCAACCCCTCTTTTGCATAGGTTGTCCCATGTGAGAATTTTCGTATGCTGCACTAGCCACATGAATAGTTTGATCTTCGTCCAGCCTTGGTTCTGCCATAGGTCCTTCCAAACCTGATTAGGGTTTGTGAAGTCAAGTCCAAGGGCTATATGTTTAGCCTCTTTAAGGTTAAAGGTGCCTTCATTTTTATTACCCCATCTCAGCTAGTTAGAATCTATTGATATCAGGATCTTCCTTTTTTCCAGGATGGCTTTGAGAGATTTTTCCTGTGCCTTCAAGGGGGAGGTATCACTATAAATTAGTTTCTTCCATATCCTCCATTTTCCTCCACTGTTTGCCTGATCCCATAAATGATTTACTTTGAGTCACCCTTTGTTGCCTGTATTTTTCTTGAGATATGCAAATTCTTTTGTAACATCTTAGGTTCTTGTTGCCAGTTATCTTCTCAAAACCAGGCAATGTTTCCATCTCTAATTTCCCAGAAACTATGTTTCTGAACAATGGTTCTATTCTCCCAAGCTTTGTTCCAGATGTGGGAGCCTATGATAATCCCAAACATTCTAATTTGATCCCTGTCTTGTGAATTATTTGCATATTTATACTTCCAAATTTGTGCCCAAGGGGAAGCTAAGTCTTTTAGCCATCTCCACCATAATTTTTCCCCTAAAAATTTGTTTAGTACCTCAGGATCATCCAATCCCAATCCTCCATGTGTCTTAGGTTTGCATATATTTTCCCAAGCTACCAAGGCCCATTTTTTCTTCTCTTCACCTTTACCCCAAAGAAAATCTCTTTAGATATTTCTGCAAAGTCGCATGACTCCTTTAGGAGCTGGAAGGGCTAAAAACATAGAGATGGGGATAGTTTGAAGGAAGGCTTTTGTGAGCACTACCTTCCTACTAAGTTCGAAGACTTGCTTGTCCATTTCTGAGTTTTGTCCTATAGCTTATTAATCATAGGCTCCCAGACTGTCTTTCTCAGAGGTTTGTCTGTTAGTGGTACTCCCAAATATTTGGTGGGCAACATTTCTCTTTGAAAGCCTAGAATTCTGGATATATTTCTTTGAATAGCAATACTAGAGCTGAAAAAGAAAATATTTGATTTGGAGAGGCTTACCTTTGTGCCTGCTGCCATAGCAATGTCTTTCAGGATTTTTTTGTAGGCTAGAGCTACCTTGACTGTGGGTATGCCCTGTAGCATAGTGTCATCGACAAATTGTTGATGCGTTAAAGAATTACCATTCCCAGTTAATCTGAGACCTTGAATTTTGCCTTCTACTTTGGTTGCCTTGATAGCTTGGCCTAGTCCTTCCATCATGAGAATCAAGAGGAAGGCAGAGATAGGATCTCCTTGCCTGAGACCTCTCAAGGGATTAAAGGTCTTATTTGGTGAACCATTTAACAAGATTGGAAAACTAGAAGTGGTAACAAGGTCCATTACCCATCTTACCCAGTTATGGTCAAATCCATAAGCTAAAAGAACTTTCCTTATGGAGGCCCAATTTAGCTTATCATAATCTTTTTCTAGGTCAAGTTGCATAATCATTCCTGCCTGCCTATTTCTTGTAAGAGAGTGAACCACCTTATGAGCTCGAATAATGTTGTTGAAAATTTGTCTGCCTTCCACATACCCAGTTTGCTGCTCAGAAACAAGAGTTGGTAGAAGAGATTTAAACTTACTGGCAATTATTTTGGAAATAATTTTATACACAACATTGCATAATTCTATTGGTCTAAATCTGTCTGGTGTCATAGCATTATCCTGTTTTGGAATTAAGAATAAGAAATATGTGTTCAGTGCCTTCAAAATAGTTTTATTTTTCCTGAAGTCCTCCACCACATCAAGGATGTCCTCCTTGACTATGCCCCGATATGCTTTAAAGAAGTCAACATTGAAACCATCCGGACCTAGTGCCTTTCCATTTTGCATATCTTTGATTACTTCGCTGACCTCCTCTTCATTCACAGGCCTGTTTATATTATAGTTATCATTTCTTGTCAAAAGCTTAGGAATGTGGTTAGTGAAGTCATTGATGAATTCTGATCTGTCTAAGAGAGGTTCCTCTGTTATGCTTTTGAAATGTTGAACTAGCACACCTTCTATATCTTTGTGGGAATTGAGTTGATTTCCATGTGAATCCTTGATTTTTGAGATCCTGTTATGGGACCTGTGCTCCATGGTTGATTTGTGAAAAAACCTTCTGTTCCTTTCCCCTTCTTTTAACCATTGCACTCTCGATTTTTGTTTCGAGAATATCTCCTCATGTTTGCATAGTTCCTCCCATTCTTGTTGATGTTTGTTGGTTTATTCCTTATTTCCTTTGTTGAAGCCATCTGTGATGAGGATCTGATTAATTTCCTGAAGCTTCCTTTCAACTACTTTTTTAGCTTCAAAAATGTTGCCAAGCTCATTCTTATTCCATTCTTTAATCCTGATTTTGACATGTTTCAATCTATTATGCAAGAGGAACATTTTCGTACCCTCAACCTGTATATCCTCTTTCCACCATTTTTCTATATTGTTGCTAAATTATGGATGGGTAGGCTAGACATTTTCAAACCTGAAAGGTTTGTTCCTTGGAGTACCTATAAAGGATGATTCAAGTTGTACAAGCCAATGATTCAAACCACCAAAAGGGAGTATCATCGCTGACATTTTTAGGCCTGTGAGAATAAGGTCGTTAGAGAGAATGAATCTGTCAAGATTCGATGCCACCTGAGACTCTCCTCCCCTTTTATTATTCCTGGTAAATATGCCATTACTTGTCTCTGCGTCTACTAACCTCATATTGTTTATAAAATTCTGAAATGCTATGGACTCTCTTCAAAGTAATCTAGTTCCACCTTTTTCCTCTAATGGGGACTTGATCATGTTAAACTCCCCACCCAGAATCCATGGAATACTTGAATGTATGTCTCTTAAATCCTCCAGTGAAGTAAGCATTCTAAGCTTGTCTTCAGGCTTCTGTGGGTCATAAACATTTGTGAGTAAATAAAGTTACTTGTCTCTGAAAGGTTGAATAACCCCTGATAAGTAGTTCTTAGATGCTTCATCATCTAGGATACCTAGCTTTTGAGGGTTCCAAAGCATGAGAATACCCGCAACTATTTTGTCTGCTTTTACTTCTATATATTCCTACCTACTTAGCCATTTGTTGTGTATTTCCCTTATTTTTTCTACTGAACATTTAGTTTGCAGGATGAAAATCATATCTGGTTTTTCCTCTTTCAATCTGTTGCTAGTATTCCTTTGTTTCCTTTTACTTCCTAGATCCCTAATGTTCCATGTTGTGAGCTTCATTAGGACAGATTAGTAAAAGAGTAACTAGTAAGGTATTTCATCTTACCTGAATCTATCATCAGCTTTCCTCATTCAATCAACAACTCTTTCTATTTTTTCCTACCCCTTTTCTTGCCTGGGTTTCGAGGAGCTAGTCCTCAATGTTTCCTTCAAAGTTTTCACCCCATCGTTATCTTGATTGTCATGGTTTCTTTTGACTCCTGACCCTTTTGGCTGAGTTCTCCACATAAATAGTTGTTGCACTCTATTGAACTTCTCTTGTGGTAGCCAATCCATTCCTTTGGTGTTTCCTTGCTCCAGGAATTTTTCCAGTTCTAGATGCTCTCTATCAAGAATATCCTGCAGTTCATGATCCACTGTTTCCACCTTGCTCAGGGTCATCTCTTGGTCCCTATCGAGGTCCATGGTATTCAACAGATCCTCCTTTTGCTTGTTATTGTCATGTGTATCCTCCATGCTTTCTTCCTTTACCTTCTCCCTAGGGCTGCCCTCTAGAGTTTGATTTGCATTATCTGGTTCCATTTTTTCTTCTAATACCTTGTACCTATTATGATTTATCTACTTTTTCTCATTGATTTTTTTTTTTAGACTTTTTCCCTCCTTTACCTTTGTTTCCCACTTTGTTAAAGCCATTAGATTCTTTCCCATAGGTGGATTTAGTTTTGCTTTCTATTTTCTTTAAGGGGAAGTCCCTGAATAGATGCCCATGTTCATGGCATCTGCAGTATTTGCAAGGAACATGCTCATAATCCACTGTTTGTACCAATTCTTCATCAAAAACTTCCATGAATACTTCATCCGATAGAGCTCCCGAGAGATCCATCTCTACGCATATGCGGGCAAAGGATGTATACATCCCTTGCCTAGTGGCCTCTGCTACTTTTAAAAAGTGCGCTAGTTTGTTTCCTATTGTTTTTAATGATTCTCACTGCCAATAATCAAAAGGTATGGAGTAGAGCCTTACCCAAATCAGGACCAAGGTGGAAGTCATCACCCAAGGCCTCATATAGAGGCTTGCTACAGCATAGAAGTAGGGCCCTCTTTCAAACACCTTGTCATTATCCTCAATGTTAGTGAAGACTATAGTGAAGAAGCCCTTTGAGCGTAGGTGTAGGTATATATCCCCTTTAGGTTTCCAGTGATTCCTTATCCAAGCCTGTAAATCTTTCTCCATTGGCCATAACCCCATAAATTTACAAATAACTACATAAGTTGCCATATGTTCCCTATGCGCCTGCAACGCTGGATCACTTAACACCACCCTAAGTGTGATAGTAGTCATAGGATTACACGGTCTAGTTCGATTTCAGGTGTCTGCCTTCTGATTTTCTCCTTCTATTATATTATCTCTTCTTACTTCTTCCCACTCATTTTCCTATGTTTGTGTACCTTTGTTGCTCTGTTTCCCTCCTCCTTAAATACCTGTTTTATACTCCAAAGGTTTCTTGCCTCGATTGGATACTGTTTGACTGTAGGAGGGAGTGGAAATCCACCCTCCCCTGACTCCCCTCCATGGTGCCCAACACTTAACTTCTGCTGCAAACACTAGCTCTGCAAACAAACCCTGCTCCCCCTTGAAAGAAATCAGAAGTTCTTCACCATGTTTACTCTCTTCATCTCATACGAAATCATTTTTTTCTTTGAAAAATTCTTTAGTAAATTTGTTTATATTGTCTATGACAACCGCACTCTTCATGTCTTACATATATTATTATACATCGATAGGATATTCCACGACTTCTTAAATTAATATTGCAATATGAAAATCCTCCAGTTCTTTTGTCACAATAATCTCTTCGTCAACAACTATAATGCTCTATTGATCAGTGTTGCTGACACTCTCACTTTATGTCCTTTGTAGAATATTTCAAGCTTCTTTGGATGTGGTTGTTGTAACAATATTAGGAAGCATCCTCTTATCCAAGCCTTTTTGAATAAGAAACAATGATGTTTCATACTCGTTGTTCTCTTCAAGTTTCTCCCTCTAACCTTGAGTCATGGCCTCATAAGCTACCTGGCTTGATGGTTCTTCAAACCCATTCAAAACAATGTCCCATAAATAATCTATTAGTATATTAATTTCCCACAATTCATAATTTTTACCAAAGAAAATAGGAGGGGATGGAAGATAAGGACTACTCAAAATATCCATCGTTTGATGAATATGATATTTTCCAATATTTATAGTGGTTTTGAGCTTCTAAAAAACCTTCAAACCATTACAATCTAGATGCAAAAGAAATGAGAGTCGTTGATTCCACTCTAGGAAACAACTAGGTCTCACAATGCTCATCCTTTCAATATGGTGGCTTCCTCAAATACCAAATATTTCTCATCACCCCCTCAACAAAACCGCCTATGAAAATAAGATAACTAGGAGTTTTTAACGGAAGTGGGTTTCCAAGTCCTTGATTTGGTGTATCTCTCAAATGAATTTGAAAATGATCAATTATACTACGACATTTTTAATGGAAATGGGTTTACAAACCATTGTTTTGGTTTACCTCTCTATTTCTTTCTTTTCTGCATTGTTGGCTTCCCACATATCATGGTAGCCGCTTGTTCAAAGTGGTAGAGGTTTCTCTTAAATTGGTCCATTCAACAGCTATTGTCCAAACACCTATCAATATCAATTTGAGTCACTTAAATTTGTTGTAGATGATAAAGTGACTATTGGGACACAATATCACGATGGAAACACTTGGGGAATTGGATTACAATGGAGGCTCTGGGCTCGTGACTACAATTTAAGATTGGGGCTCGAGTATTGCGACTATGGTTCTTGGTAGAGGATCTCAGCTGCAATGGTTGTGGTAGAAACTCTACAAGAGAATAATTCATTCTTAGGTAGAGGATTATTCAAATTCCTTGGCCTAGTACCACTACGGGAGATAGAGGAGAAAATTAAGTTGCTATAATAATTAAACACTAGATAAGTCACAACAGCATCCTATAATAACACACAACAATGTTGTTGAATTCCACAATTTAGAAGAATCTTTAAAATTCTAACAATAATTATATCAACTTTAACTCACATGCTTTACTAACTATCACTTTATTTAGACTCGAAACTCCACATAACCTACCAAAACCTATACAAAAGAAGTAATTAATACATTTCTAACTCCAAACAAAAACAACATTGTATAGTTTTGCAAATTACATGAACTTTAGATGTCACTTATGTTAAAAGGTTATTAGACACTTATGGATAGCTAATAATATATTTAACTTCTATAGTGAGAGGGAACTTGAACTTTTACATCTTCGAAATCAAGCCCATTGTTTTTCCATTATTGTGTTGGGAAGCCATGATTGTCTAAAAGGAAGTTATTTTCATCTTCCACCTTCTTAGTATCACAAGTCTAGAAAACTCTGTCATCCTAGGGAGTTTTGGTAGTAGACCATCGCTCAGTGTCACTCTGAAGTTCATGAGAGTTAGTTCTAATCCTATATATGCTCATTTTACTTTTAGTGCTAGTCAACATAGAGAGATAATTATGGTTATCAAGGGTGGGGTTGATCACCTGCTTATAGTACCTTAGCTTCCTCTTATCCTCTAGCGTCTTAACAACCGAGATCTTGTCATTAAAATTGGAGGTAATACTATCTTTGATATTGTCGTTGCTTCCCATGATGATCTCCTCCTTAATCCCCCAAAGGTCTAGTCGAGACTGAGCATCCTAATGCCACCCAAGCTTGGGGCACATGTGTGGGTTTTGGCTAAAGTTAGATGCAATTTTCGCGGGCCTCTTGGATTCCATGTTATGGAGCTTCTTCTTATACATCAGATATGCAAACATAGTCACACTTTCGATGGCGGGCAGGCCAACCTCGATCAAGAGGATATGAGAGGGAGTATTTTCTTTAATCTTGAGGTTGTACGTTATGAATTTCTTTTGGATCATATTAATATTTCTCCACAACTCCCTAGATATACTGTACCCCCAAACTTCACATATCTATAAGATAATAGGGGTGACGAGAGTCTCAAAGAGGAACTTTTTTTACTCCAAATGTAAAGATCAACTGGCTTACAATTGTTTTCTAGCTCATAATAAGCTTTGAAACCTCCAATAATTCTTTTATTGATGCTATAATTCAAGTTGAGCTTATGAGGAAAGTTGATATCCGAATATTTCTAACAAGAAACCTACTCAAGGAAATGGTTATCATGGACACAAATACCATGTGTGCTTTCTTTACACTAGCCTTTAGTTGACTCGATTTTTTTGCATCTCTCCTCCTCCTAGCACAAGGGAAAACCACCCCCTAGGTCGACTTGCTGATGAGGCCCATCTTTTAATATTAATATTGCTATTTTAAATAATAATGATAATAACAATATTTTTATTAATATAAATTAATAATATTCATTCATTTGTTAATTCATGAAAAATTTTAGAAAAAATCACAGAGAGAGTATTTGGTCGACGTGTTTCGAACAAATCAGTGTGGTTCATCTTCAAGACAAGATGAAGAGGTAGATCTTGGAGGAAGGTTAAATATGAAGATAGATAGGTCAATGTAATGGTTAGAGGAAAATGACTATATTTGACGGGGGAGGGAAATTTAATATATAAATTAACTCATTCATTCCTCATTTATTAATGTATTTATTTATTTGATTATCGAAATAGGAAAAAACTAATGAAATTAACTAAAATAAAAATATATAAATAACTAAGTAACTAACTAAAAAATAAATAAAACATAAATATAAAAATAATAAAAAGGATAAATAATATATAAAATAAAAAGTGAGGGTGTGCGTTAAAAATAATAATAATAATAAAAATAACCAATTATTAATATATTTATATATATATATATATATATATATATAATATATATATATAAAATAAATATAAAAGGTGATAATAAACATTATACAATGAAATTTATTTAAAATTATAAAGAAAGTAAAAAAGGTTTTAATAATAATAATAATATATAATAATAATAATAATAATATAATAATAATAAAATAATAATAATAATAACAAACACACGATGATAATGATCACAAATACATAATATTAATAAAACACAATAAAAATAAATAATAAGAGAGGTGGAATCCTCTATAAAATAAAAAGGGATAAAAAGCTCAGAAACAGGAGAAAGACTAAAAGGAGAGGGTGGGAATCCAACAACTACTAATTTTCAAGTCATTGTCCTTATTAATATTATTAGAGGACCGCTCAGTTTCAATGGCTTCCCTAAACTTGTGTTAATGAAAATGAGAATTTTTTTGACCAGCTTAGCCTCCACAATGCATATGTGATGCTTGGTCTTCCCTGCATGTTCCACTAAAGCTGAGGATTTGGTCCTCCCATGTTTGATATCAGCAATATGTTCTTTAATCAATTAGTTAATAGACTGAACCATTTCTCCTATGTATGAGGTGGCACACGAACATGGGATGACATAAACACCTTTCAAATCCATAGGGTTCACCTGGTCTTTAACCGACTTTAGGGAGCTTCTAATGGTGTTGAGGGGTCTAAAGGTTGAGGGAACGTTATGTTTCTTTAGGATTCTCACAATATTTTCTGTCGTCCCTTGGATGAGAGGAGGTGAGCTCTTGGATGTCGATCAAATGTATTAGTCTTAACCTTAGGACCCTTACCAACTTTGAGGAAAACTTTAACAAAACCTCTCTTCCTTGGGCTATTTTCAATAATTGTAATTAATAAGTCAAAGTTTGATAACTTCAATTCAAATTAAAAATTAATTTCTATAACATGCAAATATTTACTGTTATAATCATATTATTTACTATTTTAGGAAATTAAATTATTGAATTGTTTGAAAATAGAAAATTAAATAAACACAAAATTTCATGGAAACATTCTTTCAAATTTTATGAAAAGATTCTTTCAAATCTTTCAAATCACTCTAAATTATTTTTTAATATATTTAAAAAGATTGATAATCACATTTACAAATTAAAGGATTTATAATAACCTATGGTTTTTAATAGTATATTAAATTTAATATCAACATTTAATATATTAATCCTTATTGTTTATATTCATGTTTAGATTTACCATGAATATATATATTGCATATTCCCTTTAGTTTATGAATAATACCTTGTCTTCTCACTATTAATCTCTTGAATTTTTAATATTAACCATTGCATATTATCTCTATATTTTTACTAAATTGCTTAGATTATAATATTTATATTTTTTAGATTTAATTTATTTCATGGGTTTATAATGCATTTGGTTTATATTGATATCAATAACCTTATCATATTATTATAATCTAATTATTATTCTTATAAATGGTAATTATAATTATTATAATTATTTACTATTTATAATTGTTTTTATTATTATTATGGATATATTAATTTAATAATATAATATTAAATGTATACCATTAATACCTATCAATATTTTCAACCAAAGTTTATTAATATTAATTGATATAATATATCAATTACATTTATCATAGTACCTATGGAGATGAAAAATTCGACGTGTAATAGCTTTTACAAATTGTTCATGTAATAGCTTTTACTTTGTTAGTGGGTAATATGATGGTAACATAAAACTGATTTAGAATGAAATATAATATAATAGAATATATATTACCATTAATATTATTTACATGTTTAAAGTGGACTCCTTAATTTCATAAGCATATTCCTATATTATTCTTTATTATCCCATAATTTTATGCTCAAAATACAGGGGTGATGCAAATCAAATATTCTGGGGGATTACCCTACCCATCGCGTGAACTACACTACCTCCTCCTTTCTCACTACCTTAAATCCCTCGTACCTTTGAGAATAGAGAACTTAGTTAAAATTTGTGGAGCCACATAAGAGCTAACTTAGTTATAATTCCCAGATAAGAGCTCACTTACTCTCTCGCCATCTTAACTTATAATTCCCAGATAAGATGATGCAGGAGCATCCAGCTCTGAGGAGACTTAAGAGGCTGACAGTCTCATGAAGAATTCAGAACAAATTGTCGTTCATTTTAACTGGACAAGTGTTGGGCTTGTCGGTAATTTGATTTTACTTTACTTAGTTTATTTTATTTATCTACTGAGAGAACTTAGGAGTTGTAGGGAAACACTATTGCAGTTATTTAGGAAACTGATAACAGGACAAATAATTAATTAGTTCTTTACAAGTTACAGTAGTTAGAATTAGTTTCAGAACTGACAAAAACAGTTACTTTCTGTTAAGAAAGTTTTTCCAAGAACAGTTAAGGACATTTGTTTAAAAGCAGGAAGGACATCATTGTACGGGTTCTCTCCCCCAGAAAAGAAATAGAGAAAAACAGTCATCTTTTGTTTATCAGAAATCGATGTTCATTTCATTTCTTCATTACTGTAAAGCCGAATAACAAGATTATTCTCTGTCACTGTAATTACAAATATCGAGTATTCTTTTATTACCATAGAGCTTGTCATTGTATATGAAATGTGTTAACAGCAACGAAATAGCAAAGGAATAAACGGACAAAAACAAACCGAGTACAGGCGAATGACACCAGCGTCGTTTCGAGTTACAAAACAAGAACGAGGAAACAGCGAAGGGTTCCAGGAGTAACCCACAGACAAGAGCCTACATTCGGCATCGAAATATCTACAGGTAATTCAAGATTCAACCAAACCCTTATAATCAAATGCATGAATAGACAAATACAGAACTAGAACGAATACGCACTGTAGACTTTTTCATACAAACAATGTTATCAAATACATAAGAGAAGAGATATGTATTTCCACGCATTATTGCCATTCAAATATATAAGAGCCGAGAGTTCATACTCACTGTTAAAAAGAGTCCATTAAATATATTAAACAGAGTATAGAAAGTACAGACAGGTTCACTGTCGAACCGACAACACATAGTGACATATACAACCGAGCCATTCAAATCATAACAGTCAACACAGGAAGCCGAGGGCTTGTGGCGCCGAGCGCGAAGCAACAGAAGGAGGGCTCGAAATTGTCGAGGAACCCTCTCACAAACACCAACAGAATACTCAGACTCATATTAACTATCTTCCTAAACTGAAGGACCAATAGTAGAGTTATCAGAGAAGACGATAACGAAACAGCTAGTACCCGAAGAGGGTTTCTTAACAACAGACCACGAAAGCAAGAAAACAATAGCCGGAAGGGACATCACCTCCACAGGACCGGATTTGACAACTACAGAATCTACAAAACCTATTAACACTGACAGTTAAATGCATAGCCTATAAAATGGAACAGAGCTACCCGTGACCGAGGCGTCGAAGTCACCAACAAGACCGTGGAGCAACGTTGACCATAGAACCGATACAGGTGGATACCTGTCATCAACAAAAAAAATCAACTAGACAGTGTTAAAGCCGAAGCACATTCGTAAACCAGGAATGAAGCAAATAACAAGGTAAGGGTTTGATAAAGGGTTACCTGTGAGCGAGAGAGGAGCACGAGACAACCAGAAAACAATCACAACCTGCTGACAGTGGCGGCAAGGCGTTAGAGACGAAACCAACAAAACCCAGGTCGTCAATCATGGAAAGGAAACTTACCGTGTAACCAGGAGGAGCGTGGGATTATGGAACGAGCCTGCCATTAGAAATAAACCAGTCAATCAACTTAAGAAGCACAGACAGCGAGAGCACGAAATCAAAAACACCACGATATATGCCAACAATTCCATATTAATACCATTAAAAAGGAAGAGAAACGTTACAGGTTTCGAAGGCGTTTACCCACAGTTACAAATAACCAATAAACCATAGCAGAATCGCCACTGAACATCAGGAACAGAACCCCGAGGGTTTCCACAGGCACAGACAGAGTCTCCCCAGGTAGAAGGTAGCGAAAGAATGGCGAAGTAAAGCACGGGTAACGTGAACAAAAGGCGGAGTAACCGGCAGGTGTGGGCCTGCAACCGGAGGGACCGGGACAAACCCTAAACCCAGACCACGAGGCATCGTACCAATGAAATAAAGTCAGCATTAAAGTCATTCCAGATGCGGAGTAAAACGAGACAGGTGTAAGCAAACGGCGGGAGCCACCATAAGTGGTATCAGAGCTAGGTTTCTTTTGAATTAGAAACAATGGAACAGGTAGGAGGTGAAGGTGAAGCAAGAGCAAGAGGAAGAGGAAGAGGAAGAGGCAGAGGCAGAGGATGACTGGTACATAGGCCAGTAGATGATGGATTACGAGAAGAGATAAGAGTTTTGCGAGAGAGATTAGCAGTGATAGAGGCTGGAGGAAGAAGAAACCCAGCAGATAACAGTGATGAAGAGGCAGTTGAGCGAGAGCAGGATGAGTTTGAGGGGATAACACCAGAACTGAGATTGTTAAAGTCAATTTTGCTATCCAGCCATAAACCGAAGCATGAGTTGCCTACCTATGATGGAAGCTTATCGGCAGAAGTGTTGTTAGACTGGTTAAGTGAAGTGAATAAATTCTTTGAGTTTGAGGAGACCAGCAAAGACAAACAGGTGAGATTTGCCTCCACCAAGTTGAAAGGACATGCGTCCTTATGGTGGGACAGCGTTCAGGCCGAAAGAAGGAGGTTAGGCAAACAGCCAATCAAGAAATGGGCTAGGATGGAAGCAAAGCTGAAGGAGAAGTTCTTACCGAAGGACTATCACATTATGTTGTACAGGCAGGTACAAAACCTGAAACAAAGGGGGATGACTGTGAGAGAATTTACAGAGGAATTCTATAAATTAAATCTGCGAGCAGGATATGTGGAAGATACCTCAGAGAAGACAACCATATATGTAAATGGCTTGAGAGGGGAGATTTTAGACGAAATTGGTATCCTTTCACCGCAGACGTTAGAAGAAGCCTATCAGTTCGCATTGAAGGCTGAAGAGAAGATAAACAGGAAGCAGAACTCCCGGAGAGGAGGTGGTTCTGGTAGAGGCAAAGGCAAAGTGTATGGCAGAGGGAGAGGTACAGTTTCGAATGAGGAAGGCAGCAGTTCTAAGTCGACTGGTATGACAGATAGAGACAACACCAACAGGGAAGGACGACCAGCTCAGAGAGGACGAGGATTTGGTCGGGGCAGAGGAACTGTCCAGTGTTACCATTGTCATAAGTTGGGACATAAGTCTTATGACTGTCCGGAGGGCGAACCAGCAGGTGGAAGAGGAACCTATGTTGCCCAGCCAGAGGATGCAGAGGAAACACCTCAGGAAGCGGAGAACACACCTGAGATAGGTGAAGCCTTGGTATTGAATAAGGTGCTGTTGAAGCCAGCCAAGGAAACTGCAGAACCAGATCAGCAAGCATTGTTTCGCACTGTCTGCAAGTCACAAGGCAAGTGCTGTAAGGTAATTGTTGACAGCGGAAGTACCGATAACCTGGTAGCTGTAGAGATGGTGGAGAAATTGGGATTAAAGAAATTGAAACATCCCACTCCCTACAAGGTATCGTGGCTGCAGAAGGGGCATCAACTGTTGGTTGATGAACAGTGTGAAGTAGAGTTTCAGATTGGAAAATATAAGGACAAAATCCTTTGTGATGTGATGCCCATGGATGTCTGTCATCTGTTGCTAGGCCGACCTTGGCAGTTTGACAGGGGGGCAATTCACGATGGAAAAACAAATTGCTACAAATTTGTGAAAGATGGGATCAAGCATACGCTTGTACCCGTCAAAGAAGAAAACACAGCAGAGGCTAGCGGAGTGAAGGCACTGCTGTTAGGAGGGAAAGAATTCTTTAAGCAGATTGAGGACAGCGAGATAAATTTTGCTGTCATAAGGAGACCAAGGACAGTGGTACTCCACACACAGGTATCAGATTTACCAGAGGACGTTCAGAGGTTGCTACAGGATTTTGGAGACATTGTGGTGGATGATCTTCCGGATGAGTTGCCACCTAGAAGGGGTATTAGTCACTGCATTGACTTTATACCAGGAGCAAGTCTGCCAAATAAAGCAGCCTACCGCATGAGTCCCAAGGACCACGAAGAGATTAGAAAATAGGTCCAAGAATTGTTGGACAAAGGTTTGATTCGGGAGAGCATGAGCCCATGTGCAGTACCCATTGTTTTGGCTCCCAAAAAAGGAGGAGAATGGAGGATGTGTACAGATTCTAGGGCTATTAACAAGATTACTGTTAGGTACAGGTTTCCCTTGCCAAGGATGGATTGTCTGAGTGGAGCGACTTACTTTTCGAAGATTGATCTGAAAAGTGGGTATCACCAGATCCAGATTCGTGAGGGAGATGAATGGAAAACTGCATTCAAGACAAACGAAGGCTTGTATGAATGGCTGGTGATGCCATTTGGTTTGAGCAACGCTCCCAGCACATTCATGCGACTGATGAATGAGGTGCTGAAGGAATTTAACGGTAAATTTGTTATAGTTTACTTGGACGATATTCTGATTTTCAGTAAAACTAAGGAGGAGCATTTCAGGCATTTGCAGAGCGTGTTGAGAAAATTGCAGCAAAACAAGTTGTTAATTAATTTGAAGAAATGTACCTTTTTTCAGAGAGAACTGATATATCTGGGCTTTGTTATTGCGGAGAATGAATTAAAAATGGATCCAGAAAAAGTGGCAGCTATAGTTAGCTGGCCTTCTCCGAAGAGTTTGTTTGATGTTCGAAGTTTCCATGGACTTGCCAGTTTTTACCGGAAGTTCATTAGGAATTTCAGCGAGATTTGCGCACCAATGTTAGACACGATTAAGAAGGTGAATCAGCCTTTTCACTGGACTGAAGCAGCAGAAAACAGCTTTCAGATCTTGAAGAAGAAGATTACTGAAAGACCTGTGTTGAGACTGCCTGATTTCAACAAACTTTTTCAAGTTCGTTGTGACGCCAGTGGTACAGCCATTGGAGTAGTCCTCAGCCAGGAGGACAGACCAGTTGCCTATTTCAGCGAAAAGCTAAATGAAAGCAGACAGAAGTACTCGACCTATGATAAGGAATTTTACGCCATTGTGCAGGCTCTGAAACATTGGCGACATTATTTGTTGGGTAGCGAATTTGTTTTATTTTCTGACAATTCAGCGTTGCAATACATTATGCAACAGCATAAACTAAACCACAAGCATGCAGCCTGGGTTGAGTACCTGCAAAGTTTCACTTTTGTACTAAAGCACATTAGTGGGCAATCGAATAAAGTAGCAGATGCACTTAGTAGGAGAACATTACTGTTACAGGAGAGCACCATGCAAATCTTAGGATTTGAACACTTGAAAGAGCTATATCCGACTGACACCGAGTTTATGGAAGCCTATGAGGCTTGTCAAAACCCGCTGTTGCGAAATGACAGCAAGTGGCTGGATTATAATCTTCAGGAGGGTTTGCTGTTCAAAGGGGGGCAGTTATGCATCCCCAACTGTTCTATGCGAGACAATATCATACAGGAAAAACACAGCGGAGGCC
>APFE030786550.1:0-12107 GCA_000404065.3 Pinus taeda | reverse complement strand
TTAATATATTATAATATGTTTATTATTAATTTAGATTTAAGTTGTTTATGGTTTATGTTTTTAGTTTATTTTATTCAAGGTTTAGGTTTTTCATGATTATTTTTAATTGTTAATATTAATATTAATTGTCAATCATTGTCAAGCCATGTTCAACCATTTTCGAACTATGTCAGAATATGTTTGAAAATTAAGACTCTTGAGCTTTGGTCAAATGTAATTGCATATTATTATTCATTCATATTAGATAAATGTAGTCAAACTTTGGTGGACAATGTTTAAATAATTGACCATGATCAAATTTGGTGAACCCTACGTTTTAAGGAACCCCACCACCCACCTCTGCCTCCCCCGTAGCCTTTACCTTCTTCTCCTCCTCCTCCTCTACTTCCTCTCACCCACTTTTGCATCCTCCCCTGCCTCCTCTTCCGCTAACCCACCTCCATATAGCCTTTGGATGAAATAGTCTTGTAATGATAAATAAGGAAATATTAGGACTATAAAATAGATATGCAAAGAATAAGGTTTGCAACTAGCTTTTTATGGATGAAACTCACAAGAAAACAACAAAATGTTGACATTCACCCTAGAATTAGGGTTATATAATGAAATAAATTTTTATTTTTATTTTTATTCATTATTTTATGCAAGATATAATAATGGGGAAATAACACATTAATAAAAGTTCCTTTTTAGAAACATTTCAAAGAACACTAACCCTAGATATCCATCTAGTTTATCTATTTTACGGTTGGTTTTATTTTTTTGGGTTGAAATTAGGTGAGAAAATCTTTATTAAAATCAATGTTGTAATATTTGAAATAGTACGTCAAATATACTTTAATTTTTAAGTTGCTCAATGGACTGTAGAGAGTACGAATAAATATGCTTTATTTTATTGACGGTCGCGATTACTATTAAAGATTGGTATATTTAAAATTTGAAAATCGCGTTGGTTTTTTCTAATAGTGAGACCGACTCCGCACGGCTTTGAAAGAAGCCTAAGCAATAAATAATAAATAATGTTTCAAATTGTTTTTTTATTATTTATGGTTCCTTCATGTGATGTTCACATAATGAGTTTGCTTCGTACTATTTTTGACTATTTTTAAAACTCGGGTATGAGATACTAACAGTACAAATTTTTTAAGGACAGTTGTATTATATAATTAATGGATTTTATAAAAATAAGCTCTTAAAATTTAGTATTTAGAGTTAGGGTTTTGCAACAATTTTAAAAATATTGAAAAAAATTATGTTATCTATACACTTGAGATAAATAATTTATTTGTATAATGTATTATTCAAAATTTTCGAATCTAAGATTATTTAGAAAAAACTATAAATTAATTGTCGTTTTATTATTAATTGAAGATAATGTTAATCCATATGACTTTTATTTACTAGAGAATAGTGTTATTAACGGATATGAATTCTTATATGGAGTTTTGTTGTTAAGGAACCTATCATTTTGACAATTTTACTATATAGCAAAAAAAACAATAGTTTGAAAATTATATTTTTATTCTACCATTGTATCACATTTGTGAAAGTTAAAAGTAAAAACAAAATAGTTGTTAGTTTTAATGGTTAAATTTAGAAAATATTAATTATAGCCTTGAAAGTTTAGAAAAGCAAAACGATAATGACTATATTTAGAAACAAGAAAATAATTTGCATTCTTGAATATCTCTGTCACATTTCAGAAAAATCCAATTGTTAAATTTAAAAAATATTACTTAAATTTATTAAATTTTTGACTAACTCTATTCTCCAATGTCATAGAAAAAAAACAGTTAAATTTAAAAATAAAAAATCTGACAAAAAAAATTAAAGAAGCCTTAGAAAGTTATTGGTGAAATTAAAAAAAAATATGTGAATTTCTTGCAAGAAAATGCACAAAGTTAACGCATCAATTCAAAGGGTGCATCTATATATAAGCGACCTAAACGGTGGACGTCCTCTAAAACTTTATCTAAACAACATCTCAATGACGCCTTGAATAATGGCAATGAATTCACAGAATTGTGAATGAGCAATGAGGGTAATTATAATTATTGTTCTTTTTGCTATATAGTATAATTGTCAAAACGACAGGTTCCTTAACAACAAAATTCCATATAAGAATTCATATCCATTAATAATATTGTTCTCTAATAAATAAAAGTCATATGGATTAACAATATTTTTAATTAATAATAGAAAGACAATTAATTTATAGTTTTTTTCTAAATAATCTTAGATTCAAACATTTTGAATGATACATTATACAAATAAATTATTATCTCAAAATTGTTGGATAACTTAATTTTTTTCAATATTTTTAAGAGTGTTGCAAAACCCTAGCCCTAGTTATTAAATATTTCAAGGCTTATTTTTGTAAGGTCCATTAGTTGTATGATTACAACAATGAGGGAAATCATATGGAAGCATCCACTGAGCTTCCCAATAATATCTTGATTTTAGAATAAATATATTAATAATTATTTTAATTCTCTAATTTTAATAAATTTATTATTAAGATATTCATATTTATTGCCCTATATATTAACTTCCACTAATTGTTTAATACAATATGTGTCGCTTAACCAAAAGGCATTATGAATGCCAAAAAACTGAGATGTCCCATAACCCATATAACCCCTATTTTACAGTGACCACTAGTACTCTTAGAGAATTACAAGCTCTTCCACAATTCCACCTCTAACCACTGTTACCATTAAGAGAAAATGGCATTGATTACTTTATAATCATTAACATACAAACTCTAAAATTAGGTAAACCAAATATTCCACAATGCCACCTCTAACAACTATTACCATTAAAAAAAAATTGCATTGATTACTTTATAATCCTTAACATACAAACCCTAAAATTAGGTAAACCATAGTGCATAGTGATCTTTTACACAATGAATTCTAGAAATTATTCCCCCCTAGTACAATGTCACAATAAAGACATTGTAACTCCTAAAAAGTCACAACACACATCAGCTTTAATACTTAGCACATTAACTATAACCTATATATACTTAAAGTGGCTTAACATAGTCAAGGTAGAGGTGAATCAAGTGTAGCTCCTTCAAATTAAATTCCATTAGAAGGTAATATAAAAAATGTTGAGAATTATGTAGATGATATTTTGACAATTGACATTGACCGAAAGAGCATTTTATGGGAGTCAATCTATGTCAATGATATTGATGAATACTCATAATTCTCCCATTAGATAATATGATAATGGCATATATTTTGTAGATCACTTGGGGCCTTAATGTTGGTGTGTCAAGCCCATTTCAGTTATTATGCTTATTCTTTCACAAACTTAATTGGATATTTCTCAGATTTTATAAAACAATATTGATGATTACTCATAATTCTCCCATTAGATAATATGATAATGGCATATATTTTTTAGATCACTTGGGGCCTTAATGTTGGTGTGCCAAGCCCATTTAAGCTATTATGCTTATTGTTTCACAAACTTAATTGTGACTATCATTAGTTTTGTCCTCTTTCTTAGTAGAAATTAGAATTATCTTCTAAAATAGGATGTCTAAGTTCCAATAACACTTTCAATGTATACAGAAATTTCTGTCAGATTCACTGACGTACCCGTGTTGAGGATTTTTTTTTATATTATTTGTTTAGCATTCAATTTTTAAATGTTTTTCTCAAATTTCAATTGCGGAAAGTATTTTTGTCTTACTTGAGAAGAGAATTAGAGTAGTGGAAGAAATCAACTGACAACAATAGCCAAAGATAGAAATTACCTGATTCAAAAGAGAATAAACGAAGAAAGAAATAATAGAATAAATGTTATTCTTATCATGACGAGGAGGCAATGGAGACATATATCGATATCCCAAGTATCATAAAATTGTAAGGGTTTATTTTATAGTGTCGCTCTATACATTTGGAGTAAACATATTTTGATACATATTTCATTAGAATCTATTAAATGATAGAAGTGATTGTAGGAATTAGAATCATTAACTGACACAACAACATCCAAGAAATTTTTCCGATGAGGTTGCAACCCACTAGTCATAGATGGTATAGGTTCTTCAAATTTCCTAGCTCAAAAGGCATGGCTCTGGTGAGAAAATTGTTGGTTAAGTTAAATTGTAAAAGGTTCAGAAGATTCCCTAAAAAGGATGGAATTTTAGCATTAGAAAAATGGAGAAAATGTTTAATACTTGCAACTATGGTAGTTGGGTGAAAGTGGCAGGGACCAAACTCTTAAGTTATTTGTGGAGAGATGTAGATGTTTATGTCTTGAAAGCTCAGAGACAGTGTCTAAGAGTAGGAGTCAAACAAGGATAAGATTGTGTGATAAACCCAAATACTCGAGGTTAATGCATCTTCCCAAGACCACATGGCTATTACCTGAATCATTCATGTAATTTGAAATCTATGCGTTAATTTTTAATTCGATTGAGGCAAGCCAAGATGACACTCTACTATTTGTTGGGATGAATAGTTCGTTCCCAAATTTTCATTAAATGGCTAGTTTAGAATAGGTTAGAGTAAGCTAGGCTAATGTAGCTTTGAGTAGCCTAGGATAGGCTGGGTTAGGCTAGGCTGGGATAGAGTAGGCTAGGCTTTAGTAGGCTAGAGGAAAGATGGCCAGGCTATGGTAGGGTAGGATAGTAGGCTAGGCTAGGCTAGGTTAGACAAGCCTTGAGTAAGGTAGGGTAGAGAAGACCAGGGTAGGAAAGGCTAGGCTATGGGACGTTGGCCCCAAAATATTTAACATATCTATATGAGAAAGTAATTTGCATATCATAAAGAGAGGCACATAATCCCACGATATACATTTGAGTCACCAACATAATAAAAAGTACATAAATCTACATTATAAATTAGAGAAAGTAATACAAATGGTAGCTTTATGAGTCTACCAACAACATTCTAGTGGATTTCACATTTTCAGGGCAAGCAAAGAGCTTTCTTAATCATTGTTGGCCCATAATACCCGAAACATACCTCTTTGTGTGTTGTGGTTTCTCTACGAAAATGACCCCCAGAAATCCCTAAATGTAGTTATTTCAAAAAAAAATTAGAACCTTCCCATTCTAAACAATGAAGAAAAACTCCACCAATTTTGTTTTCTAAAAATGATGTTATTCATTACATTAAAAGGAGTTTATTTTAGTCTTAATTATTTTATTTTCCTCACATCTAAATAGTGAGTAGTGACATGCATTGGGAAGATATTGATATCAATATTACCATGAGTAATAATTGTCTCGAACACATGAAATTTCATTCTAACATAAAAATGGTTCATCATTTGAATATAAATCATCCTCACGTGCATTAATAGAATCAAAGAATAGCTTACAAATACCTTTTCCTCTAACAATTTGGGATGGTTTTGTGTGAATGCTATATTCTTGGAGAGCTATTCCCCTTCAAAAGCATAGCTCATAAACGTGATATGGACTTCATCATTTTGATTGTTCTTTTGGGTGATAAACATTAAACACTAATCATTTTATAACATTTTTAACTGTAAATTCTAAACCATAAACCCTAAACTCTAAATCCCAAGGCATATAGCTTAAACAACAAACCCTAAGAATTTTATAACGTTTTAAAGTTTTTTATGTAACTATCATTTCACAGTTCATCAAAAGAATTTAATAAAGTGTTATAAACCCTAAACCCTAAGAATTTTCTAAGAGTTCAACAATCGTTTTGTATCTATTTTTTAATTGTTTATTAAAAGCATTTACTAGAGTTTTATAAAATCTAAATGCTAAACCCTACAACCTAAACATTTTATAATAGTTTAAGCCCTAAACCCTAAACCCTAAGTATTTTATAACATTCTAAAACCTAAAAGATACACCCTAAGCATTTCATAATACTTTAAGAACTCAACCCTCAACCCTAAGTATTTTATAACATTTTAAAACCTAAATGGTAAACACTAAGCATTTTATAACATTTTAAAAAGTGTTTTGTAACTTTTTTTTACTTATTTATTAAAAGATTTTACTAAATTATTTTTAATCGTAAATCGTAAACCCTAAAGAATAATCATTTTAAAGCATAATAAAAAATGTTTTTAAACTTTTTTTTTAAGTTTTTATTAAAAGAATTTACTAAAGTGTTATAAACAATAAGCATTATATAACATTTCAAACCCTAAATGATAAGAATTTTATAACATTTGAAACCCTAAACATGAGACCTTAATCATCTTATAACATTTTAACAAATGTTTTGTAACTTTTTTAAGTGTTTATTAAAAGGATTTACTAAAGTTTTATAAACTGTAAATCCTAAGCATCTTATAATATTTTAAACTCCAAACCATAAACGATAAACTCTAAACTGAAATAGTTTGATAACATTTTAAAAATTGTTCTCTAATTTTTATTTAAGTTTTTATTAAGATAATTACTAAAGTGTTACAAACCTTGAACCCTAAATCCCAAAGCATATACCCTAAACACTAAACCCTAAACCCCAATCTATAAACCCTATGCATTTTATAACATTTTGAAAAACACTTTGTAACTTTTATTTGACTGTTTATTAAAATAAATATTAATGTCTTATAAACCCTAAGCATTTTATAGCAATTTATAATGTGTTTTGTAACTTTCATTTAAATTCTTATTGAAAGCATTTTCTAAAGTGTTATAAACTGTAAATCCTAAATTGTAAACCCTAAGCATTTTATAAGATTTAAAAAGTGTTTTACAACTTTTATTTAACTATCTATTAAAAGTATATACTAAGGTGTTATGAACCTTAAACCCTAAACCCTAAGAATTATATAAAATTTTAAAAGGTGTTTTGCAACTTTTACTTAAGTGTTTATTAAAAGCTTTTAGTAAAGTATTACAAACCCTGAACATTAAACTCTAGACCCTAAACCCTAAACCCCAAACTCCAAACCCCAAACTCCAAACCCCAAACCCCAAAACCTAAACCCTAAGCATTTTATAACATTTTGAGAAGTGTTTTGTAACTTTTACTTAAGATTTTATAAAAGAATTTACTAAAGTGTTATAACCTATAAAAGCTAAAACCTAAACCCCAAACTCCAAACCCCAAACCCCAAACCCTAAACCCTAAGCATTTTATAACATTTTGGGAAGTGTTTTGTAACTTTTACTTAAGATTTTATTAAAAGAATTTACTAAAGTGTTATAACCTATAAACCCTAAAAACTAAACCCTAGACCCTAAACTCCAAATCCTAAACCCCAAACCTTAAGAATTTTATAACATTTTAAAAATTGTTTCATAACTTGAATTTGAGTGTTTATTAAAAGCATTTGCTAAAGTGTTACAGACCCTAAACCATAAACACCAAACCAAAAACCTCAAATCATAAATATTTTAGAACATTTTAAAAAGCATTTTGTAACTTTATTTAAGTGTGTATTGAAATCATTTACTAAAGCTTTATAAAAACTAAACCCTAAACCCTCAAACCTAAACCATAAACCATTGACCGTAAAGCCTAAATTGTAAACCCTATGTATTTTATAAGATTTTAAAAAGAATTTTGTAACTTTTATTTAAGTCTTTATTGAAAGAATTTACTAAAGTGTTATAAACCCTAAACACTAAACCCTAAACCCTAAACTCTAAACCCTAAACCTCAAACACTAAGCGCTAAGCATTTTATAACATTCTCAAAAGTGTTTTGTAACTTTTCTTAAATTTCTATTAAAAGCATTTAATAAAGTGCTATAAACAATAAACTCTAAACCCCAAACCCTAAACCCTAAACCCTAAACCCTAAGAATTTTACATCATTTAAAAAAGTGTTTTGAAACTTTTATTTAGGTGTTTATTAAAAGCATTTACTATACACTAAGCACAAAACCCTGAACCCTAAACCCTAAACTTCAGGCATTTATAACATTATAAAAATCCTTTTGTAAAATTTATTTATGTTTCTATTAAAATAATTTACTAAAGAGTTGTAATCCCTAAACACTAAGCCATACACCCTAAACCCCATAAGCTAAACTCAGAACCTGAAACCCTAAAACCTAAGCATTTTATAACATTTTAAAAATAGTTTTTAAAATTTTTATTTTAGTGTTTATTCAAAGGATTTACTAAAGTGTTACAAACCTTAAACGCTAAAACCTAAACCGCAAAACCTAAACACCAAACCCTAAACCCTAGACACTAAACTCCAAATATTTTAGAACATTTTAGAAACCATTTTGTACCTTTATTGAAGTGTTATAAAATCTAAACCGTAAAACCTAAACCGTAAACCGTAAACCCTAAAAACTGAACTCTAAACCCTAAGAATTATATAACATTTTAAAAAGAGTTTTGTAAATTTTAATTAATTTTTTATTAAAAGAACTTACTAAATTATTATAAACCCTAAACTGTAAACCCTAAGGGTTTTATAACATTTTAAAATTTTTTATGTAACATTCATTTAAGTGTTTATTATAAGCATTTACTAAATAATTATAAAACCTAAACCCTAAACCATCAACCCCAAACCCTAAACCCTAAACCCTAAACCCTAAGGATTTTATAACATTTTAAAAAGTGTTCAAAACTTTTTAAACTGTTTATTAAAATCATTTTCTAAGCTATTATAAACCCTAAACCATAAACTCTAAACTCTAAAATCCAAATCCCAAACCCCACAGCCTAAACCCTAAACACTAAGAATTTTATAACATTTTTAAAAGAATTTTGTAACTTTTATTTAAGTGCTTCTTAAAAGCATTTACTAAAGTGTTATAAACGATAATCCCTAAACTCTATGAATTTTACAACATTTTAAAAAGTGTTATATAGCTTTTATTTAAGATTTTATTAAAAGCATTTACTAATCGATCACCATTATACCATAAAAGAATGGTGTTTCGAAATTGTAACCATTCATCTTTTGTTGTTATTGTTATCTTTAACTAAGAAGAAAATTTAATGGATAGCGATGGATGAGGATTAACAAAAATGTAATAGGACACTAAAAATATAAATAAATGATATTTATAGTTGAAGAAAAATAATTATAAACCAGACTTCCAAACAAGTGATTAGCATTTCAAACGCGCGAACAAAATTATCAATTAATGCTATCCGTAGTTGCAGAAGGAATTATCCATAAATGCTATCCATCACAACAAGGAATCATGGGGAGAAGATGCCCTTCCAAGGTGGAGAACTGCTGTTACAGGTGTTTCATCTTCTTGTGGATAAGCTATTACAGGTCCTTATCACATGTCCAATCACGTACAACGAGATTTATGTATATCTATAGGTTCATGTTGTACATTAGTCGAAGCTTACTAGTGAAAAAGTATTTATACAGTCACGCTAAGTAAAGGAAAATATTATTTTTTAATAGACAAGATTTGATATGGACGTTTAATATGTTAAAACAATAATTTGAAATGGAACTTAATAATATTAGATAACTTGTAATTAGCTATGAATGTTAAATCTTGTAATAGACCAGATTTGATATGAGTGCTCAATATATTAAAACAATAATTTGAAAGTGAGCTTAATAATATTACATATCTTGTAATTAGGTGAAAATTGTAATTGAGTTAGATGGCAGGTGAGAGTTCAATTCTAATTAAATTAAGTTTTTACTTTCACAAGCATGCGAGCTTAATTGATTAAAAAAATTGTGTCATGAGTTAATCGAGTAATGAAATAATCTGGTTAAGTTGATGGAAACAAAAATAACTTTTAAGTCCACTAGAAAAGATAAGTTGATTAAACGCAATGGATTGATTAAACGACTATCAAACCAATAAAAATTTAATAGAACATATCATAAAAACTTAAAAATTGATTAAACATACTAGTCAAGCTTGTGGGAAATATGATATATTAAATTAAACTGCAAAGTAATTCAATTATTTAAAATGTTTCTGGAAATTATTATTCATAAAATATTGAATTTAGTCTATATAGCAGATTCATCCCAAATTCATGGAGCCATTGCCGGTAACCTATTCTATTGAATGAGATGGGAATGGAAGGTATTACATACCTATACCTCGAATTCATCTGGAAAAGGATGTTGAAGGGTTTGCATTATATTGAAGTCCAGTCAATTCATCGAAAAAACCAACATTACCATTCTCCTGCAACATAGGATGATATGAACAGGTTACCAAAAATCAACATTACCATCCTCCTGCAACATAAAATGACATGAACAAGTTACGAAGAAACGAACAGATAGTTAAATCTACAACAAACACGTAGTTAAACCTATAACATTTTCAATTAAATTCGATACCATGATAAAACTTAAAATCATACCATATAAACAGAATTCAATACCATCCATGCATACAATCGCACACATAAACATGACATGACTATCGCACAGAGATGTACATACTCAAACAACAGACTTACTCACTGACTCACACTAAAACCAACCACACGTATAATCACACGGACTTGCCAATCTGAATATGGATAGATTAGGAAAAAAATACTGCAAAATGATAAGAATTTCCCTACTTCCTTCGACGAGTATATTCTCCGGGCTACCGGGTATATGTAGTTCCCACGCCCTTTTGAAGGTCATCGACACCAACTGTTATACATTGCCGAGTGTTATAGGTTGGTTTCTAGTCGGAAAATATAACAAATTTGACCATCATAGTTATGTTCTAACACGCGCCCGTACATACCGGAGTGTAATACGGTGACAAACAGTGCTTTTGTCAGAGAATAAAACCAACTTGAAATATGCCATTGTTCGAGTGGAATATGCTGCTTTACTGTGAGAGATTATAACAAATTACAGGTGCCCACTACTCCGCATAAATTAGTTTGTTTAGAAGATTGGTATATTTAAAATTTGAAAATCGCGTTGGTTTTTTCTAATAGTGAGACCGACTCCGCACGGCTTTGAAAGAAGCCTAAGCAATAAATAATAAATAATGTTTCAAATTGTTTTTTATTATTTATGGTTCTTTCATGTGATGTTCACATAATGAGTTTGCTTCGTATTATTTTTGACTATTTTTAAAACTCGGGTATGAGATACTAACCATACAAATTTTTTAAGGACAGTTGTATTATATAATTAATGGATTCTACAAAAATAAGCTCTTAAAATTTAGTATTTAGAGTTAGGGTTTTGCAGCAATCTTAAAAATATTGAAAAAAATTAAGTTATCTATACATTTGTGATAAATAATTTATTTGTATAATGTATTATTCAAAATTTTCGAATCTAAGATTATTTAGAAAAACTATAAATTAATTGTCGTTTTATTATTAATTGAAGATATTGTTAATCCATGACTTTTATTTACTAGAGAATAGTATTATTAACGGATATGAATTCTTATATGGAGTTTTGTTGTTAAGGAACCTATCATTTTGACAATTTTACTATATAGCAAAAAGAACATTAGTTTGAAAATTATATTTTTATTCTACCATTGTATCACATTTGTGAAAGTTAAAAGTAAAAACATAATAGTTGTTAGTTTTAATGGTTAAATTTAGAAAATATTAATTATAGCCTTGAAAGTTTAGAAAAGCAAAACGATAATGACTATATTTAGAAACAATAAAATAATTTGCATTCTTGAATATTTCTGTCACATTTAACAAAAATCCAATTGTTAAATTTAAAAAATATTACTTAAATTTATTAAATTTTTGACTAACTTATTCTCCAATGTCATAGAAAAAAAAAAGTTAAATTTAAAAATAAAAAATCATACAAAAAATATTGAAGAAGCCTTAGAAAGTTATTGGTGAAATTAAAAAAAAAAATGTGAATTTCTTGCAAGAAAATGCACAAAGTTAACACATCAATTCAAAGGGTGAACCTATATATAAGCAACCTAAACGGTGGACGTCCTCTAAAACTTTATCTAAACAACATCTCAATGAGGCCTTGAATAATGGCAATGAATTCACAGAAGTGTGAATGAGCAATGAGGGTAATTATAATTATTGTTCTTTTTGCTATATAGTATAATTGTCAAAACGACAGGTTCAGTAACAACAAAATTCCATATAAGAATTCATGTCCATTAATAATACTATTCTCTAATAAATAAAAGTCATATGGATTAACAGTATTTTTAATTAATAATAAAAAGACAATTAATTTATA
>APFE030786546.1:49071-61175 GCA_000404065.3 Pinus taeda | reverse complement strand
ATAAAAATGTAATATATAATTTAAAGATCTTTAACCTCTAAATATTCTTTGTTACAATAGCGTGGCTTACTACAATTACATGCCAAAAATACCATAATTCATGTTCATAAGACAACTTTCATTAAATTGATCAATTTAATTGAAGGAGTAGAAAAGGGATAACTCCACCGCTAAGAATATCCTAGAAAATTCCATGGAGGTTACATTCCTACCATCCACCTAATAATTGTTGATAATTAAATCAAATTTCTTGAAGCTCTATTCAAAAATAGAAATGCTTCTCAATGTGATTACTTGTCATGCCGGTAGGCATGCCTATTTTGCAATAGAGATTTTTGAATTTTAATTTAATTACCAATAATTATTAGGTGAAGGATATGTGTTTAACCTCCATAGAATATTCTAAAATATTCTTAATAGTATACAACAATTAAAGGCCGAGATTTATTTCCAAAATAATTATGGTTTTTTTTTTTTTCCTTTTAATCAAATTCATTAAAAAATCTATGTCATATGAACTAGTGTCATATGAAATTAGTTATAGTTTTTTCCATTGTAACAAAACTTATTTACACATTTAAAAAATTCATGATAAAGTTAGGGTGAATCTCCATGGTTAAGAATCTTGTTACGCTTTTTTTTTTTAAATGCATATATGTTTAACATTTTTCTTTTAATTCTTGTCATTAATAATAATAATTATTATCTTAAATAAAGTTATAATCTCCATGAACCTAGATATAATTTATCTCCAAGAGCCAAAAACTATTAAACAACTCAACTACCCTTCTTTTGTTTCCATTCCCACCAACCTCCTCCTCTATTCCATTGACAAGACTGACTCAAACTTGACCAAAACACAATCTCAACCTAAATAGTCGAACTTGACCCAAACACAAAGATGACCTAAACACAAAAGATCCAAACTCAAACCACATAGGCTCAAACAATCGAACACAAGCATACCAATTTGGATATAAATCAAGGATGCAAATTCCTTAAAAATGATAAGTAGTAATGTATATAGTGTGATTCCCTTACTCCCTTTAACTTTTATAGATATTTCCAGCCTCTACTACATCGATTAAACCACACAGGCTCAAACAATCGAACACAAGCATGCCAATCTGGATATAAAAGGAGGAAAATGCTTGAAAAATGATGAGTAATGTATATATTATGATTCGTTACTCCTTTTAATTGTTATAGAGATTTCTTGCCTCTACCTACTCTGGAACCATACACCAAGTATTGATAAACAAAATTGCTACTCTCTTTTCAAATGATAGTTCATGGGTTTTCATATTCTAATTCAAGCATTTTTTTGAAAAGGTTTGGTTGAATTTTTTAGTTGAGAGTTCATGCGTTTTCAAATTTCAATTCACTCATTTTTCTTATGCTCTTTTGGTCCATGTTGTCCATGTTCTGCTAATGCTTTTTTGCTGTGTTTTTCATACATGGTTTTATTTTCTCCTTCAATTCACATTTTTCGAAGAGAAATGCCAAACACACATCTTGCCAATAATATAGCTTCAATTTATGCTTTTATTGGTATTTTATTTATTCATTTTTGTTGGAAAGATTACATGTATTTTCAGTTGAATTCTTTTTTATTTATTCCCTTTTCTTAGCAAAAATAAATGGATTTGCAATTGAATTCATTGTGGATTTCATTTTCATTATAAAATTTTATTTATTTTGTGGATGTTTGTAGTAGGGAATTCCAAGGCTTGAGGATTCGAGAGTTTGATGAGACACCAAGTTATTGGTTTTTAATTTTATAAACATACATGAAACTTACTAGATATTAATATTATTTTTTATTTTAAATTAGCATCTCCACAAATTTGCAAAACAATTTTTACTAGGTTTCTAAAAATTGGCAAGTGAAATTGTTTGTGTGTGTGACCAAATCTTTACCATGAAAGACAAAGTATTTGATATCCATAATAACTAGTGTGGCCATATCAATGAAATGGCTAGTAAACTCAAATAGACATCAAAACACTTATCCTTCATGATACATCTCACATTGCCAAGTTTTAGTAAAATCATAAAAATTAACAAAATTATAACTATTTTTTAAATTATTAATATTATTAATAATAAAAATGTAATATATAATTTAAAGATCTTTAACCTGTAAATATGCTTTGTTACAATAGCGTGGCTTACTAAAATTACATGCCAAAAATACCATAATTAAGGTTCATAAGACAACTTTCATTAAATTAATCAATTTAATTGAAGGAGTAGAAAAGGGATAACTCCACCGCTAAGAATATCCTAGAAAATTCCATGGAGGTTACATTCCTACCATCCACCTAATACTTGTTGATAATTAAATCAAATTTCTTGAAGCTCTATTCAAAAATAGAAATGCTTATCAATGTAATTACTTGTCATGCAGGTAGGCATGCCTATTTTGCAATAGGGATTTTTGAATTTTAATTTAATTACCAATAATTATTAGGTGAAGGATATGTGTTTAACCTCTATGGAATATTCTAGAATGTTCTTAATAGTATACAACAATTAAAGGCCGAGATTTATTTCCAAAATAATTATGGTTTTTTTTTTCCCTTTTAATCAAATTCATTAAAAAATCTATGTCATATGAACAAGTGTCATATGAAATTAGTTATAGTTTTTTCCATTGTAACAAAACTTGTTTACACATTTAAAAAATTCATGATAAAGTTAGGGTGAATCTCCATGGTTAAGAATCTTGTTACACTTTTTTTTTAAAATCCATATATGTTTAACATTTTTTTTTTAATTCTTGTCATTAATAATAATAATTATTATTTTAAATAAAGTTATAATTTAGTTTGTTGGATCCAGGTGACGAAAGGAGAGACGGGGGGGGAAGGGGATGGTGGGAGGGATTTTTCACCACCCACCTGGCCAATAGGCAGGGGGCGTGGCAACACACTACTTAAAAGGTGTCATAAATTTACCTTAATATATTTCCTAGCATTGAGACAAATGATTAGGGGGAAAGATATTGGACTGGGATCAAAAGGACATGAGTTGGGTGACTCATTCATGGGGGAAGCATGCAAGGAGGTGCAGGTTAAATATTGAGAATAATAACTTTGTCATGGGCAATAAAATCCCACAAAGCAAAAAAATTATGTTGATAGGAATTCCTCATTGGAGGCGGTGTTGAATTTTGACTTGAAACGAATAGGACCATGACAATGGAGGGTTATTTATTTTGCAGGATGATTGTCACTATGTGTTCTGTATATGCAATATCCTGGAGAAAGGTAATAAATGGGATTGATCTTGGCCAAAAAGAGTCTAGGTGCTTGAAACAATCAGTGTGTGAGGAGCATTTCAACGTGCAAGGGTGTTTATCCTCTGTGAAGGCTGTGAAATTTCAAAAGGCTCTTGGAGCAGGCCAGAAGAATGTCTAGATAGCTAGTCCCTTTTCGTGAGAGGGAACAATTTTTGGGGGTCACAAGGTGAATATCTAGGAGGTTTCTATCCATAGAGATATATGGGATAAACTGCTTGATCAAGGTATGAGGATGGGATTGCCTAGAAACAAATCCTTCAATAATCTTACACTCTCTTCAAGTATTGCTTACTTGATATTTTGGTTAGTTGTTATTAATTTTGAAGCAATTGTTCCATATAGAATAAATTAGTCTAATCCTAAATCATTTTCCACTGGTGTTACAGGTAATTTTGTCGCATTCACTCAAATGGCCTAAAAACCGGATCAATCAACATCCTTCACACATTGTAATCATACTTTTGAAAAGCCTTAACCATTATCTCTCCAAAAGTTCCATCTTTCTGGGTTAATCAACTCAAAAACCTAGTTCTTGAACCCATCACACTTTCTCTTCTAACAACCTGCGTTGTTACACGTTGTATAACTATGGAAATAAGGAATTGTTAGGGGGGGAGGGGGGTGAATTAGTAATTAAGAAACTGTTATTTTTTTATTAATTTTCTTACAATCCCTACTTATATTCTTTTACTTGTGAGATGATCCATTCACAAAAGAAGTGAACCAATAATATTTCAAGCACACATGTTCAAACAATAATCACATAAGCAACACACATTTGACACATTGCTTTTGACGTGGAAACCGAGAGGGAGAAAAAACCAATTTTGTTGTTTGTTTATGATGTAAATTAAGCACCCACTTAATTGCATATGTTTATTTGCGAGCACCCACTCATAAGAGGCACTGACCCCTTTGGTTAGCAAGCACCAACTTTCTTAGAGGCACCAACGTCTTCAGTATGTAGGCACCAACCCGCTATTTCCACTGCTCTACTATTTCATGCAATTTTCAAACTGAAAACATAGGCATAGAATAATACAAGTAAAATACAAACAATGGTTGTTCACATATTTGACATCTGCAATTTTCCTTCTCTTTTCATTTGCAGTAGTTATTATCTCGCTACTCACAGCAACACTTCCTATGCGCTCTAGGCAAGGGAACGTGGCAACACACTACTCAACAGGTGTCATAAATTTACCTTAATATATTTCCTATCATTGAGGAAAATGATTAGGGGGAACGATATTGGACTGGGATCGAAAGGACATGAGTTGGGTGGCTCATTCATGGGGGAAGCATGCAAGAGGTGCAGGTTAAATATTGACAATAATAACTTTGTCATGGGAAATAAAATCCTAGAAAGCAAAAAAAATATTGTTGATAGGAATTCCTCATTAGAGGCGGTGTTGAATTTTGACTTGAAACGAATGGGACCATGACAATGGAGGGTTATTTATTTTGCAGGATGATTGTCACTATGTGTTCTATATATGCAATATCCTAGAGAAAGGTAATAAACGGGACTAATCTTGGCAAAAAAGAGTCTAGGTGCTTGAAACCATCAGTATGTGAGGAGCATTTCAACGTGCAAGGAGCATTTCAGTGCTCTACTATTTCATACAATTTTCAAACTGAAAACATAGGCATAGAATAATACAAGTAAAATACAAACAATGGTTGCTCACATATTTGACTTCTTCACTTTGCCTTCTCTTCTCATTTGCAGTAGGTATTATCTCGCTACTCACAGCAACAATTCCTATGCACTCTACATTCTTTGTGAAGGGCTTTCCGCTGACTACCCTTTAGCACTACCCTTGTAATTCTCCACATAACCCTCTCACTTTCGTTCCTGTTGTATTACACAGAGCCCTCCTAGGCGCTTCAACCTCTCTGTCTTGATGCACTTCTCTTACATCAAAGTAGTCACACACATTTTCTCAACTCCGTCATCTTCTCCATTATAGGTGATGTTTTTTTTCCACTGAGGCACTCTATGCAATATAGTTTTTGCAATCTATCCTTTAGCTGCCCACTATACTTAGGCATGACTTCCCTTGTCACTGTTGCGTCTCCTGGTAGTTTCTTGTCGTAGTGTATTAACAGAGATAGACATTGCAGTCCTTTATCATCTAACAACATAGAGCTCCATGCTAATAAATTAATCCCTAAGTGACTTATACACTACTCTAAGAGTCCCATTCTCATTTATCATTTCACAGATCTTGACAGGTCACAAAGGTGATTGATCTTTTCTCCTCTATCACAAATATTCCTGCACTAGAAGTAACTCATATTCGTCTCTTCCACAAATGTTTTGCTCAATATCTTGTCAAAAATTCTTTTGCAAGTTTAGACCCTTTCAACTACCAACCCCTTTGTTCCTGCATTCAATTTCACAGCTACTGACCAATACATTTTTTAAGTCTCTATACTTCCTTATCGGAGAAAATCCACATCATAATTTGAGTGGTGCAATGTTTCGATACTTCTTAGTCCTAGTGTTCTCAGCTCCTCTGACGCTACTCTCCTTGAGCATTTATCCTCCATGGGACCGCGATTTGTGACCTTCAGATTACTTTTAGGTGCTAAGGAGTTTTGTTCCTATCGGGGGCCAATCTTCCTCTGCTACTACTCTGCGCCCTTGGTTCTTTGGATTTTCATGACTAAGAGCCAACAGAATATCAGAAGCCCCCTCCATCGTAACTTTTCCAAATCTTCGAGGTCTTAATCCTCTGTTATTCCAACCTCTGATATGATGTCGTCACTCCATGTGCTATCTTTATAACAATGACATGTGTCACCCATATTTGGCACATTAGGGGACCCAATATCGTTGAATCAGCTTACCATATGCCCTATCGCATGTTAATGTCATGTTGACGTCAGATGACACTATAGCTTATCAGAACGAATCTCATGCTACCAGGTGTGTTAGCAGAGGAGAGAGAACAGGGCCATTCAAAACTTGGTTTTGCAACAAAACCCTTTGTTAATATTCCTCGACATTCTTCAACACTTTTAGTATTACTGACATTGTTGGACATCATAAATCCTTAGAGTACTAAGTTAAGAAGTTTCGGTACTCTAGTGTCTCGTTCCTCTGATGTTTTGATATTTCGATATGACCTTCAATATGCCATCAATGCTGACTCTATGATGTTCGTGTATTTGATGTGTCAATGCCCCAAACTTTGGGGTTTCAATATCCAATATGCCTAATATGATGATCTCCGATATCCTATTCTCCGATATGCTGATGTGTTGACTTTGGATATCCTGATATCTAATATGCTAGATATTACTTCCTTCCTAAGGCTTCAAATCCCTGAATTTCAACAGACCATATCTTTTGATCCAGGAATCCATTTTTAAACTTCTGCATATTGTTGGAAAAATATTCTAGAGCATTTTGTTTTGTATAGGGTCTCATGTAGGGTTTGGATCCATTTTCTACTTGTGATATGGTTGCAAAGCTCTCTTCTCTCTTACTCTTCTACTTTGTGCTTGGACAACTGAACTCTCAACCACCATGAAGATCATTTTATGGCTTCTTTAGTAAGCCTGCTACTGTGATGATTCTCTACATGAAGCTTGTAACTACCATGGGATTCCATCTAGTCTATCACTGTAATCATCATTTTATGACTTCTTAAGTAAGCCTGCTAATGTGATGATTTTCTACAAAGAGCTCCAACAGCCATGGGATTTCTTCCAAACACCCAATCATAATGTTGAGCCTTATTTGACATCAATACAAATACTTTCATATCCACCCATACACCATCAAATGTCTAACAATCTCCCCCTTTGGCATTGACAACAACACTATAAGCTCCCCCTTAGGGTATACATGGTCTACTTTGATGCCAATCTTCTCCCCCTTTGACAACAATGGCAAAGAATAGTTCTCGGGCACTCCCCTTGAACCATTGCAACCTACTCTACCATGAGTTCCTCATGCTGAGTAGCTACCACCACCTACCAAAATGAAGTCATTTGGGCAGAGCAGCCATAACTCCTATCTATTGTCTAAGGCATTGAAATGGTTCTCTTACCAATGGCTTGGTAAATATATCTGCTAGTTTCTCTTTAGTGGATACATATTCAAGTCTAACCCTATTGGTTGCAACCTATTCCCTCAAAAAATGGAACTTGATAGGAATATGCTTAGTCATTCAGTGCATGACTGCATTTTTGTAGATGTTGATGGCACTAGTTTTATCACACATTATTGGAATGGGATCAACTAGCTCTATGTGTATATCTTTCAATTTTTGCTTCATCCATATAATCTATTTGAAGCAGGTAGAAGCAGCGATATACTCATCTTAAACAGTCGAAAAAAGAAATTGAGGCATGTTTCTTGCTGACCCATGACACCAAGCATTTTCCTAGGAAGAAGGTTGCCTGAGAAGTACTCTTCCTATCATCCAGTCTTCCAGCCTAATTTGCATCTGTATCGGTTTTCAATTTTAAATTTTTGCTCTTAGCATACCACATTCCATATTCTTTTGTACCTTGAAGATATTTGAAAATCCTCTTGACAACAACAACATGACTCTCTCATGGAAAGGCCTGAAATATGGCCATAATCGCCACTGCTTGCATGATGTCTCACCTTGAGGTTGTCAGATACAATAAGTTTCCTATCATTGACTTGTATTCAGTTTGAGTTACCGGTGGTGTTCCATCTTCTTTGCATAACTTGCATACACTATTCATGGGTCTGCTGACTCGTTTGAAATAATCCAACCCAAATTTCTTCAAAGTTTCCTTGAGATATTTGGATTTAGATATAGACAATCCTGGTGGAGACTAAGTAATTTGCAGACCTAGGAAGAAGGATAGTTCTTCGATCATGGACATTTCAAGTTCAAATTGCATACATTTTGCAAATTGATGCCCTAAGTTTTCCAAATCATTGCCTCATATTACGTCATCCACATACACCACTATTATGAGTAGATGGTCACCATCAAACTTTACATAAAGGCTACTATCAATTCTGCCTTTCTTAAACCCTTTTTTCTGAAGCTACTTATCTAACCTTTCTTACCAAGCTATGGGGGCTTGTTTTAATCCATACAGGGCCTTCTTTAGTTTTCATACAAAGCCTTCATCGAAGGTGAGAAGAAATCCTTTTGGCTGCTCAATGTAAACTTCTTCTTCTAAATCTCCATTGAGAAATGCATACTTCAGATCCATCTCATATAATTTTATATTCTTATGGATGCCAAGAGTAAGAAAGATCCTAATAAATTCCAATCAAGTAACTGGTGCAAACGTTTCTTCAAAATCTATCCCTTCTATTTCATCATACCCTTTGCAGACCAATCGAGCTTTGTTCTTGATTACTTGACCCTATTCATTCAGTTTTGTTATTGAAAACCCATTTGGATACATTCTTTTCAATCTGGTCAAGTTCTTCATTCGTAACCTTCATCGAGAACTTGTCTTCACTTGCCTGACATAGGTTCTTGGGTTCTATTTGTGATAGCAAAGCCAAATTCACATAATCTCAAAGGATCTGGCTCTTCAGATGTTCCTTTTCTACATCCCTGGAAGGTGTCTTTGGTGTTGAAGTTGTGCCCTCTTCCTCACCTTCATTGTTTGAATCTATTTCATTCATATCGACGGACCTCAAATCGAAACTTTTTTCATCATATGAGTTCATATTACTTTTAGAGGATTTAGGTTGTGAAAATACTTCATCTTCTATCACGTCAATGCAATCCTCAATATTCGTTATCCAATTGTTGTGACAATTATATCCTTTTCTTTGAATAGAGTACTCGACAATATCCCTTTGTCATCGCGTGAATCAAACTTTCCAAGATTCTTATCATTCCTTGTAATGAATCACTTGTCTGCAAAAACCTTGAGGTGTTTAACTGATGTAGGTCTTCCATTCCATAACTCATAGGGATTTTTATCACTATTAGGCCTGATTTGAGTTTTGTTTAAGAAATATATTGTTGCATGGGCTACTTCTCTGAATATGTTGTGTGACATTGCTACTTGATTCAACATTTCCTTGGCCATTTCCTCGATTGCTCTATTCGTCCTTTCTACTACATTTTTCTCAAGAGTTCTAGCCACTGAGTAGTGCCTCCTCGGGTCATTATCTTCACAGAATTCCTCAAATTCTCTTGAGGTATACTCTCCCCCTCTGTTTGATCTTAAGCATTTGATCTTTAAGTCTTTCTTATTTTATACTTGATTTTTAAACTTCTTAAAATGCTTGAATGCCTTTGATTTTTCTTTTAAGAGGACAATCCAAGTGGCCCTTGTGAAATCGTCAATGAACAACATGGAATACTTCTCTCCTTTTGAGGTTTTTTCTCTAGTTAGGCCACAAATGTCTGTGTGAATGAGCTCAAGAGGTTTAGATGAGGAGAACTCTTTTGATTTGAAATGAGTCCTAGTATGCTTCCCAAACTAACATGACTTGTAGATTGTGTCATTGGGCTTCGAAAATCTTAGTTATCCTCTTGCTACTCCCATCTTGCTTTCTTTTATAAAACTGCAAAAATTCCTATGCCCAAGCCTCTTGTTCCACAACCATGCTTCACTTGTTTTGCTTAAATAACAATTAACCCTGGAATCAGCAAACACATGTACACTATTGTTCATATCAATTGCTTATCCCACTAGTTTTCCATTCTTTATGTTGCAGATCTCACAACATTTAGATCAAAAGGTCACATCGTAGCCATTATCATAGATTTGGCTAACATTGAGTAGATTGGGCTTGAGGCCTTCTACATACAACAAATTATATGCTTTTGTTTTTTTATCAAGATTGATTACACGTTTACCTTTAATTCTTGCTGGAGCATTTTTTCCAAAGGTGGCATTGCTTCCTCTATCCTTTTCTTTAAGCGACATAAATTTTCTTTTGTCCCTAGTCATATGTTTGGAATAATCACTATCCACATACCATTTGTTTTCTTTATTATGATTTAATAAGGTGAGTCCACACTGCATGATCTTTTTAGGATTTCATTTCCAGATCCCTTTATCCTTTTGGATAGCTATTTGTCTGACATTTTGGGACTTAAATAGGTATTCTGACCTACATCTGCACTCACTAGCTTTGTGCCCAAAATCATTACATTTCAAGCATTTTACTTCACTTAGCAAGGGAGAGAAGACATTTTGAGCTCTCAGAGAGGAGTTTTTCTATTTAAAAATCTTATGTGTATTATATGTGAGATTTTCATCTCCTTCAACTTTGATCCTTCTACAATCAATTCCTTTATGTCCAAAGATATTCCATTTATAATAGTGACCATAAAAAGATAGGGATGACTATTGAAAGCATTATGAAATTGTGTAGGAAATACCTTGATCACCTAGCTGATTAGTTCATTCTCCATTGAAAATCTCCTCTTTTCCCTGCTTCTCCTTTGTATTTATTATGTATTTCATGAAGCTTCTTCCCATGGCTTTGTGGTTCTTTGAATCTCGTGGACTTGAAGTTTATCTTCCCAATACAAGATTCTTGTCGCTTAGAGTAACCCAGATAGGTTTTGATTCTTGAGGGTCTTTGACTATTGAAGATTTTATTTAGTCTCCTTGTCCCTTTGGAAAATTTTTCTTTTAAAACCATCTTAGTCGTTGTTATCTCAAGATCAGTTCTTAGAGAGATAACCTTTGCTTCAAGACTCTGATAATTCTCTTCCCGTTCCTGCATCAAATCTTGAAGAACCTACTATTTTCATTTAGCTTCCTCCAGTTTAACTTTTAAATACAGAATATCATCTTTGCATGTCTGTGAGATTTTTTCCCTTCTTAATCTGAGAAACTCATGTTTTAACTGCTTGTTCTCTGATTCTAGTCTCTCATATTTTCCTTGGTCTTCTTCCTGTAGAAGGAATAGAACCTCTTTTCTCTTGATATCTTCCACAAGATTTTCTTTTTGATAGGTAATCTCTTCATTGTCAGACTTACACATACCTTCCTTCGCACATTGTATCTCTAACACCCCCTCCTCCCAGGTCCACCCAAGTAGCCAACCAATCGGGAAAACATGTGATGAGAGATGTTACTATAAGGAATTCAATATCCTTGGTGACATTAAGGAAATGGAATCAACGGAACTCATCAAACAAACCCATCCACATCGACAATTACACCCCTAGGAGACATGTCAGCCACTTAGACATCCTGTCCCTGGGTCCCACTGATGTTTTAAGCCTCTTAACCAAATTCACTCTCATGCTATAGGTAAGAGAGTGACCAACAACTGAAAGTCACTCTCATAAGCTTCTATGTTAGCAATTATGGAATTTTTGTCAGGAACTGTGGAATAGTTAACTATAACTTGGTCTAGTATAGAGTTAGGTAAAGTGTGTTTCTTTACTATGTACATTTGTAACTTACAATCCGACGGTCACGATATGTAGTGATCCAACGGTTCATTCTCTTCTCAGTATTACCGACACTCGATCCGTGGCTTAACACCCGATTGGTCCATGAATTCTATTTAAAGCGCATGGAGGGTCATTTGTAGGTTAAATGTTCACGAGAGAAGCTTATGTAAATTTTCATTCTTTTATTAATAAATTGTCTGAAGTGGCCGCATTGGCTCAGGCTTTGGACTGTTTCCCTCTTTGAGGGTTTTAACCACATCAAAATACTGGTGTATTGATCTGTGATCTGTTTGTGAGCGGTGTCCTTTTGGTGTTATGTCTGAGGAACTTACCCTGTAAATTCCTACATGGTATTAGAGCTATTTGAGGGCCGCGTCCATTGGTGAATCCCAAATCTCTGAAGCCGGTACAACTGC
>APFE030786546.1:6428-47119 GCA_000404065.3 Pinus taeda | reverse complement strand
AGCATCTCGGTCTGGATATGCACTAAATGTATCTTCTTCCTCTCATTCTCATGAGTGGCTCATTGATTCTGGAGCTTCTTATCACATGGGCAAAAATAAAGCCATGTTTTCTTCTTTAATGATTGTAACACCAAAAATATATATGTTGGTGATGATAGATCTCTTAGTGTTGTAGGGACTGGAACTGTTCATATAGACAATGGTCAATTTAATGATGTATTATGTGTTCGAACCTTATCCTGCAACCTTCTATCTGTATATCAGATAACTCATTCAGGTGAAGGTAAAATCATTTAATTTTCACCTCACGATGTTGTAATTAAGGATCTAAGAGATCCTAAACAGATTCTAGCTACTGGTATTGCTGATGATTCCACAAGGTTGTATAAGTTTCACAACTTTGGGTCATCAAATCTTCCCTCGGTATTTGTTGCTCATAATGATGAAGTGAGCAAACTTTCGCATGAGCGATTTGGTCACTTAAACTATCGCTCCCTTCAGCATCTATGTAAAGAAAATATGGTGATAGGTCTTCCTATGGTATCTTGCAGAGATGGTGTTTGTTTCGGATGTGTACTCGAAAACATCATCGGGACAGTTTTGAAAAACGTGCCTCTTGGCACGCCTCAGCCCCTTTACAGCTTGTGCATAGTGATTTATGTGGTCCACTTCCTGTTGTTTCATTCTCTGTCTACAAGTATTTCTTAACTTTCATTGCTGATTTCTCCAGACGCACTTGGGTATACTTCTTAAAACTCAAGAGTGAAGTATTTAACATGTTTTTGGCCTTTAAGGCCTTTGTTGAAAAACAATCTGGACATCAAATTCTTAAGAGATCTGATAATGGCGGAGAATATGTTAAAAACGACTTCATCAACTTTTGCACTGAGCATGGAATTCAAATAACATACTGTTCCATGTACTCCACAACAAAATGGTGTAGCTGAAAGGAAGAATCGCACCTTAAAGGAAATGGCTAATTGTATGCTTCAATCTAAAGAACTTAGTCTTAACTATTGGGAAGAAGCAATTAACTGTGCAAATTACATACTTAATCGCACTCCTACTAAGGCTTTAAAGAATATCACTCAAGAAGAAGCATGGAGCTCAATTAAACCAGATGTGAGTCACTTTCATGTTTTTGGAAGTGAAGCATGGGCCCATATTCCAGATGATAAACATAAAGCTTTAGAACCTAAGAGCGAAAAATGTATCTTTGTTAGATATTCTGAAGATGTCAAAGGATATAGACTTATTCCACTTAATTCCAAAAATGTTATCATTAGAAGAGATGTAAAGTTTGATGAAAATAAATCGGCCTACGAGCCTATTTCGGCGCATGTGCCACCTCTCTCTATCTCTTCTACTCTTGAACACATTTCTTCTTCAGATGATGAAAGCGAGGATGACAATTCTCCCCCACCTTCTCAGGATCCTCCTTCAGCTCCTTCACTTCCAAAATGGGTCCATGCTACTCAGGATGCAACAGGTGATCTTGCGGGTGATCCTACAGATCAGCATGGTACACGTTCTCAGTTTGAAAGAGCCTCTTTTTTACTGGCTCAAGTCTCAGCAAATTATGATCCTGAAACCTTTGCAGAAGCTTCAGGCCATCCAGATTGGGACACAACTACGAATGAAGAATATCGTTCATTATTGGCAAACGATACATGGGATATTGTTCCTCTACCAAAGGGACGAAAACTTGTTAGATACAAATGGGTTTACAGAACCAAGTATGGACCAGATGGGAAAGTTGATAAACATAAAGCTCGTCTTGTTGCTAAGGTATTTTCATAAGTTGAAGGCATTGACTATACTGAAATCTTCTCCCATGTTGCCAAAATGAACTCTGTCCGCCTTGTTCTTTCCCTTGCTGCCTCTTTCGAATGGGAAGTCCCTCAAATGGATGTTAAATCCACCTTCTTGCATGGGGATTTGCATGAAGAAATATATGTGGAACAACCTATTGGGTTTATACAAACAGACTCCAGTCTTGTATGTCGGCTTAAGAAGTCCCTTTATGGTCTCAATCAAGCTCCTCGGGCTTGGTATGCCAAAATGAATAGCTTTCTTTTAGAATCTGGATTTTCTAGGTGTCATTCTGACAATACTGTCTACACCAAGAAAGTGGGCAAGTCTCTTATCATTCTTGTTCTTTATGTTGATGATTTTATCCTCACTGGTAGTGATCCCGACCTTATCAACCATATGAAGTCTAGCGTGAAAAAGAGGTTTGAAATGACAGACTTAGGACACTTACATTATTTTCCCGGTCTTCAAGTGTTGCAATCCAAGGAAGGTATTTTCCTCTCCCAATCCAAGTATGCCCGTGATCTTCTACGCCATTTTCACATGGAAGATTGTAAGCCAGCTCCTTCTCCCTTTCAGTCTAGAGTCAAACTTTCAGTCACTTGTACTTCCCCTGAAGTTGATGCACCTTATACCGTAACTGTAGGCAAACTTTTTGTCTTAACCCATACTCGTCGTGATCTTTCCTTTGTTGTTTGGTCTTATTGCTCGGTTATGCAAACCCCACGTGAAAGTCATTGGAAAGAAGCAAAGAATACTTCGTTTGTTGAGGACAGTTCAATTGAATTCATTACAGGCCGAAGCATCTCCTCTATTGGTTGGTTTCACTGATTCCGATTGGGCTAGTGACCCTGATGATCGGAAGTCTACCGCTGGTTATGTGTTCACTCTTGGTTCAGGACCTATTACATGGGCTTGCAAGAAACAAGTTGGCATTTCTCTTTCTTCAGTAGAAGCAGAGTATCGCGGTGCCGTAGAGGCTAGTAAGGAAGCCTGGTGGCTTCGTAAGATCCTATCAGAGTTTGGTTTTCAGCAGCAGCATCCGACTACACTTTGGTGTGATAATCAAAGTTCCATTCAGCTTTGCAAAGATCCAGTTCAGCATCAGCGCAACAAACACATTGAACTACACATGCACTTCATTAGAAAGCTGATTCATGACCATGTTCTTGAAGTGCAATATTGTTCAACAGATGATCAAGTTGCAGACATCTTCACAAAGGCTCTCATAGAGGCGAAGTTCACTAAACTTCGATTTATGGTTGGAGTTCAAGAAGTTGTCACTAAGGGGGGATAGGCTCTAGTGCCTCCTTCCTTCTCCTATTGTGTCATATTTATAAATCCTTCAATCCTATCCGAAGTTGTTCTTAAGGGGGGATGTTAGGATATTCCGACACGTAGGAATAGTTAAGTATAATTTGGTCTAGTATAGAGTTAGGTAAAGTGTGTTTCTTTACTGTGTACATTTGTAACTTACAATCCGACGGTCACGATATGTAGTGATCCGACGGTTCATTCTCTCCTCGGTATTACCGACACTTGATCCGTGGCTTGACACCCGATTGGTCCATGAATTCTATTTAAAGCGCATGGAGTGTCATTTGTAGGTTAACCGTGCATGAGAGAAGCTTATGTAAATTTTCATTCTTTTATTAATAAATTGCCTGTAGTAGCCACGTTGGCGCAGGCCGTGGACTGTTTCCCCTTTGAGGGTTTTAACCACATCAAAATACTGGTGTATTGATCTGTGATCTGTTTGTGAGCGGTGTCCTTTTGGTGTTCTGTCTAAGGAACTTACCCTGTAAATTCCTACAATTTTCTCACGAGACCTGTGCCAACAACCCTGATATTTGAACCACTTTTCTAGCCCAAAATCCCAGAGTTTGCCTTAAACTTTCTACAACCTTTAGAATCCATCAAAGACATGACAAAAATGCTGATAAATCAAAAATCAACCCCAGGACTAGGCTTGAGCATCCCCAACTAGGATTGACATTCTTTCAAACACTTGGCATTAATGTAACCTACAGGTCTAGAATACACAACATACCATAAATCATTGAAACAACTTATGAAACATAAATAGAAGGATCACCTCCTTCTCCATTGGTCTATTATATCATCAATGAGGTCTTGCATCCATCCATTTAATAATTACATGTAAAAACATAAAGTAAACATTACGTAAACCAATCACATAACCATGATTATAACCAACATTAAACCATATAAATATCAGAGATAGATAGCCATTAAATCCACATATAAACAATTACAAGAGCAAAAGAACTTATCTTTTATTAATCACAGGGAAATTCAACCAGGTTTGGGAATTCCACGTACCACTCGACGATAGACATGGTTGAACCAAATCTCTCTTTGAACCAATTACCCTCGTGCCATATTCCAAGCATGAATGTAGGATCTCATAAAAAAAACAATCCAAGAACAAACAAGGGAATCTAGAGGTTGAACCACCTCCACCCTCATCAAACTGTGATCACAGCAAAACCAGTGCTCTGATCACAACTGAACCAAACTTGGAATGCCATCTGGAATCCATCACAATCCTTGACGAATTGTTTGTCTCCTTGTCCCTCAGCCTTTACCACAATCTAACGCTAGATCACTAGGTCCTAAAATGAGACTAGTCTCTTAGCATTTACCATAATCCAAACTTGGATCACTCGGCCCTAAATTGAAACTTCTTCATCCGGCTTTACTGTGTATCCCACCAAAATTAGTCAAGGGATTCCTAGGCCTTTGAGAATGAAACTAGAGACTGCCTCCACCTTGGATTCTGAAATCCATCCAGAAATCCAAAGCTCAAAACCAAAATAAACATCCCAATACAATGCCATCCAGAAAAAGACAAGGATACACTGAAAACCACTGTCATAACCCAATAAAACCATGACACCGACAATAAGGAACTATACACCAACATGCAATGTCATGCATGTCCAAACTAGTTAGGAAATAACACATGTAAAGGGTTACCTACAAGTATTCCTGTTGAAGTTTCTTGATCATTCTTTCCTTCTTTTCCCTTTCCTTGATTTTCCTTCCTTGATCCAAAAATAGAATGCTCCAACAAAACTATAAGTGATCAAGAGTGAGTGAGTGAGAGAGAATAATGATAGAGCTCCAAAATTGATCTCACAAAAGCTCACCAATTGATCCTCATAAGTCCTTTTGTTAATGAGGTCACTATTTTCTTAATTTTCCTTCAATTTTCTCCTCACATGCAACTTGTGACCTTTCACCTTCATTTTCTCCTATTTTCCTTTTCATGATCGTTTTTTCCTATTTTTCTTTATTTCCATTAATAAATGTGCCAAAAATGCTTTTTTTCCTTTTAATTCCTTGGCCTTAGCCTTTGGAATTTTCCTTATGCAAAACACACATCTAGTGATGCCCACTAGGATATATTTGCCCAACATTCAGCTTGGAATAAGTGTCCCTTAATCATGGTCTTATTTTTCCTTTATTAACTTTTATTATATGAAATTTTCACTGGGTTGTTACAAAACCCTACCTCTCGGGGAAAGCCATCCTTGGTGTTAAACCACACCATGACCTCATAAAAATGTTTAAAAATAAAACGGGTTGCCCATGGATCTTTATAACTTAGCTCGTTGGTGTATTTACAATGAAAGAGCTGCTCTAAAGAAAAACATTATGACAACATGACAAGATAACAATCATAATAATATGACACCCATACTGCTTATTGGAACTTTATAACTTAGCTCACAACAATATTTACATCCATATACATATACATATACATATATATACCAAAACATCAGCAAAACATATGCCAAACATATACCAACATCAAACAAAAACTGATTTGCATCAACCCGCAAGCAATGAAGGATACATGGCCCGCATCTAATACACCATCTCCCATGTAGCTTCCTGAGGCCCAAAATAGTAGAGTAGGCTAGGGTAGGCTAGACTAAGCTAGGCTAGGCTAGAGTACGATAGGGTAGGCAAGGGTAGGTTAGGGTAGGCTAAGCGAGATTTGGCTAAGCTAGAGTAGGCTAGGCTAGGATAGATTAGGCTAAGGTAAGGTAGGCTAGGTTAGTCTAGGAGAGAGTATGCTAGGAAAGAGTAGGTTAGGTTAGAGTAGGCTATGGTATGCTAAGGTAGGCTAGCCCAGGGTAAGCTGAAGTATGCTAGACTAGAGTAGGTTAGGCCAGAGTAGGCAAGGCTAGGCTAGGGTAGAGTAGGATAGGATAGGGTAGGCTAGGGTAGGCTAGTAGGTTAGGCTAGGCGAACCTAGAGTAGGCTAGACAAGAGTAGGTTAGGCTAGGGTAGAGTAAGTTAGGCTAGGCTAGGCTAGGCAGAGCTAAAGTAGGCTAGAGTAGGGTAGGCTAGTAGGCTAGGCTAGGAAAACCTAGAGTAGGCTAGACAATAGTAGGTTAGGCTAGAGTAGGCTAGGATAGAGTAAATTAGATTAGGCTAGGCTAAGCTAAAGTAGGCTAGTCTAGGCTAGGCTAAAGTTCGCTAGTCTAGGCTAGTCTAGGCTAAGCTAAAGTAGGCTAGGCTAGGCTAGGCTAGGGTATAGTAGGTTACGTTAGGTTAGGCTACAATACACTAAGGTAGGTTATGCTAGATTAGGATAAGCTAGGCTATGCTAGAGTAGGTTTGGCTAGGCTAGGCTAGACTACATTAGAGTAGGTTATGCTAGGGTAGGATAAGCTAGGCTGTGCTAGAGTAGGCTTGGCTAGGCTAGTCTAGACTATGTTAGGTAGGCTATACTAGGTGAGGCCAAGCTAAACTAGGTTAGGCTAGGGTAAGCTAGGGTAGGCTAGAGTTAGCTAACCTATGGTTGGGTAGGGTAGGGTAGGGTAGCGTAGGTTAGGGAAGGCTATGTCAAGCTAGCCTAGAGTAGGCTAGGCTAGGTTTAAGTAGACGAGGCTAGGGTAGGCTAGGGTAGGGTAAACTGGAGTAGGTTTGCATAAGCCAGATTAGGCTACGCTAGGTTGGTAGGTTAGAGTAGGATAGGCTAGAGTGGGTCGAGCCTAGGTAGGTTAGGCTAGAGTAGGCTAGGCTAGGTAAGAGTAGGCTAGGCTAGGAAAGAGTAGGCTAGGCTAGGCAAGAGTACGTTGGGCTAGGCTAGAGTAGGGTAGGTTAGGCTAGGTTGGATTAAGCTAGGGTAGGCTAGAGTATGATAGGGTAGGCTCGAGTAGGCTAAGCTAGCATAGGCTAGGCTAGAATAGACTAGGACAGATAAGGCTAAGGTAGGGTAGGCTAGGTCAGGCTAGAGTAGGTTAGGCTAGGATAGAGTATGCTAAGAAAGAGTAGGTTAGGTTAGAGTAGGCTAAGGTAGGCTAGCCTAGGGTGAGATGAAGTACGCTAGACTAGAGTAGGTTAGGTCAGAGTAGGCTAGGCTAGGCTAGAGTAGGCTAGGACAGGGTAGGCTAGTAGGCTAGTAGGCTAGGCTAGGTGAACCAAGAGTAGGCTAGACAAGAGTAGGTTAGGCTAGAGTAGGCTAGGGTAGAGTAAGTTAGTTTAGGCTATGCTAGGCTAAGCTAAAGTAGCCTAGAGTAGGCTAGGATAGGGTAGGCTAGGTAGGCTATTAGGCTAGGCTAGGAGAACCTAGAGTAGGCTAGAGAAGAGTAGGTTATGCTAGAGTAGGTTAGGGTAGAGTTAGGCTAGGCTAGGCTAGGCTAGGCTAAGTTAAAGTAGGCTAAAGTTCTCTAGGCTAGGGTAGAGTACGTTATGTGAGGCTAGGCTACAGTACGCTAGGGTAGGTTATGCTAGAGTAGGATAAGCTAGGTTATGCTAGAGTAGGTTTGGCTAGGGTAGGCTAGACTACGTTAGGGTAAGTTATGCTAGAGTGGGATAAGCTAGGCTATGCTAGAGTAGGCTTGGATAGGCTATGCTAGACTATGTTAGGTAGGTTATGCTAAGTGAGGCCAAGCTAAACTAGGTAAGGCTAGGCTAGGCTAGAGTAGGCTAAGCTAGGGTAGGCTAGGGTAGGCTAGGCTGGACAGCCTAGAGTAGGCTAAGCTAGGGTAGGCTAGGGTAGGCTAGGCTGGACTATGTTAGGTAGGCTATGTTAGGTGAGGCTAAGCTAATCTAGGCTAAGCTAGGGTAGGCTAGAGTTGGCTAACCTATGGTTGGGTAGGTTAGGCTAGGCTAGAGTAGGCTATGGAAGGTTATGTCACGGTAGCATAGGGTAGGATAGATTAGGTTAAGGTAGGTTAGGGTAGCCTGTAGCAGGGTAAACTAGAATAGGCTAGTATAAGATAGGTTAGGTTAGGCTAGATTGGTAGGTTAGAGTAGGCTACGGTAGCCTAGAGTAGGGTAGGCTAGGGTAGGCTAGAGTAGGATATGTTAGAGTAGGCTTGGCTAGGCTAGGCTAGAGTATGTTAATTAGGCTATGCTAGGTGATGCCAATGTAAACTAGGTTAGGCTAGGCTACGTTAGGCTAGAGTTGGCTAACCTATGGTTGGGTAGGGTAGGGTAGGCTAGGCTAGAGTAGGCTAAGGAATGCTATGTCAGGGTAGCCTAGAGTAGGCTACGTTAGGTTTAAGTAGACTAGGTTAGGGTAGGTAGGGTAGCTTATAGTAGGGAAAACTTGAGTAGGCTAGTATAAGCTAGGTTAGGCTAGGCTAGGTTCGTAGGTTAGAGTAGGCTAGGCGAGGCCAGGTTAGGGCAGGCTAGGGTAGCCTAGAGCAGGATAGATTAGAGTAGGCTAGGCTAAGCTAGGTTGGTAGGCTAGAATAGGCAAAGCTAGGCTTAAGTAGACTAGGTTAGGGTAGGTTAGAGTATCCTAGAGTAGGCTAGTATAAGCTAGGCTGGGCTAGGCAAGCCTAGGCTAAAGTAGGCCAGTCTAGGCTAGGCTAAAGATCACTAGGCTAAGGTAGAGAAGGTTATGTTAGGCTAGGCTACAATATGCTAGGGTAGGTTTTGCTAGAGTAGGATAACATAGGCTATGCTAGAGTAGGTTTTGCTAGGCTAGGCTAGACTACATTAGGGTAGGTTATGCTAGAGTAGGATAAGCTAGGTTGTGCTAGAGTAGGCTTGGCTAGGCTAGGCTAGACTACGTTAGATAGGCTATGCTAGATGACGCCAGGCTAAACTTGGCTAAGCTAGGTTAGAGTAGGCTAAGCTAGGGTAGGCTAGGGTAGGCAAGAGTTAGCTAACCTATTGTAGGGTAGGGTAGGGTAGGATAGAGTTGGCTAACCTATGGTAGTGTAGGGTACGCTAGGCTAGAGTAGGCTAAGCAAGTCTATGTTAGGGTAACCTAGAGTAGGCTAGGCTAGGTTTAAGTAGACTAGGTTAGGGCAGGCTAGGGTAGCCTAGAGTAGGGTAGAGTAGAGTAGGCTAGGCTAAGCGGTTGGTAGGATAGAGTAGTGAAGGCTAGGCTTAAGTAGACTAAGTTAGCGCAGGCTAGGGTAGCCTAGAGTAGGGTATACTAGAGTAGGCTAGTATAAGCTAGGCTAGGCTAGGTTAGGTTAGGGTAGGATAGGGTAGGCTAGAGTAGTGTAGGCTAAAGTAGGCTAGTATAAGCTAGGCGAGAGTAGGCTATGCTAGAGTAAGCTAGGCTAGGTTGGGATAAAGTTGGGTATGTTGGGTTAGAGTAGGCTAGGCTAGGTTAGGCTATGCGAGATTACGCTAAGATAGGCTAGCTATGCCAAATTACGATAGGCTAATCTAGGCTAGGTTAGATTAGAGTAGGCTAGGCTAGGCTAGGTTAGGTTAGGCTCTCGTAAGCTAGACTAGGGTAGAGTAGGTTGGGCTAGGTTAGGCTAGGTTAGGCTAAGCTAGGCTTGGCTAGACTAGAGCAAGCTAGGCTATTATAGAGGAGATTAGGGTAGAATAGGCAACAAAGCCTATGCTAGATTAGACTAGGCAAGAGCAGGCTAAGCTAGAGTAGGCTAGCCTAGGCTAGGGTAGAATAGGTTAGGCCAGGTTAGGCTCGGCTAGGTTAGGCTAGGGTAAGCTAGGTTAGATTAGGCTAGGCTAGGCTAGGCTAGAGTATTGAAGGCTAAATTAGGGTAGGCTAAGGTAAGCTAGATAGGTTAGGGTAGGCTTGGGTAAGCTAGATTAAGTTATGCTAGAGTAGGTTATGCTAGGCGAGGCTAGGCTAGGCTATGTTAGGCCAGGTTATGCTAGGGTAGGCTAGCTATGCCAAATTACGATAGGTTAGGGTAGAGTAGAGTACGCTAGGCTAAGCGGTTGGTAGGATAGAGTAGTGAAGGCTAGGCTTAAGTAGACTAAGTTAGCGTAGGCTAGGGTAGCCTAGAGTAGGGTAGACTAGAGTAGGCTAGTATAAGCTAGGCTAGGCTAGGTTAGGTTAGGGTAGGCTAGGGTAGGCTAGAGTAGTGTAGGCTAAAGTAGGCTAGTATAAGCTAGGCGAGAGTAGGCTATGCTAGAGTAAGCTAGGCTAGGTTGGGATAAAGTGGGGTATGTTGGGTTAGAGTAGGCTAGGCTAGGTTAGGCTATGCCAGATTACGCTAAGATAGGCTAGCTATGCCAAATTACGATAGGCTAATCTAGGCTACGTTAGATTAGAGTAGGCTAGGCTAGGCTAGGTTAGGTTAGGCTCTTGTAAGCTAGAGTAGGGTAGAGTAGGTTGGGCTAGGCTAGGTTAGGTTAAGCTAGGCTTGGCTAGACTAGAGCAAGCTAGGCTATTATAGAGGAGATTAGGGTAGAATAGGCAACAAAGCCTATGCTAAATTAGACTGGGCAAGAGCAGGCTAAGCTAGAGTAGGCTAGCCTAGGCTAGGGTAGAATAGGTTAGGCCAGGTTAGGCTCAGCTAGGTTAGGCTAGAGTAATCTAGGCTAGAGTAGGCTAGGCTAGGCTAGGCTAGAGTATTGAAGGCTAAATTAGGGTAGGCTAGGGTAAGCTAGATAGGTTAAGGTAGGCTTGGGTAAGCCAGATTAGGTTATGCTAGAGTAGGTTATGCTAGGCGAGGCCAGGCTAGGCTATGTTAGGCCAGGTTATGCTAGGCTAGGCTAGGATATAGTTGGCTAGGCTAGGCTAGCTATGCCAAATCACGATAGGCTAGGCTAGGCTAGGCTAGGGTAGAGTAGGATAGGCTAGGTTAAGCTCTTGTAAGATAGACTAGTGTAGAGTATGTTGGGCTAGGTTAGGGTCGGCCAGGCTAGGCTTGGCTTGGCTAGACTAAAGTAGGCTAGGCTATGCTAGGCTAGAGTAGACTATGCTAGAATAGGTTAGGTCAGGTTAGGCTCGGCTAGGTTAGGCTAGAGTAAGCTAGGCTAGAGTAAGCTAGGCTAGAGTAGGCTAGGCTAGGCTAGGCTAGAGTATGCAAGGCTAAATTAGGGTAGGCTAGGGTAGGCTAGGTACATTAAGGTAAGCTTGGGTAGGCTAGATTAGGCTACGCTAGAGTAGGTTATGCTAGGCGAGGCCAAGTTGTATGTCAGGCCAGGTTATGCTAGGCAAGGCTAGCCTAGGATAGAGTTGGCTGGGCTAGGATAGGCTAGGCTAGGCTAAAGTAGAGTAGGTTATGATAGGTTATGCTCGGGTAGGATGGACTAGGCCATGCTTAGGGTAGAGCAAGCTATGATAGTCTAGGCTAGAGTAGTCCAAATTAAGCTAGGGTAGAGTAGGCTATGTCATGATAGGTTAGAGTGTAGGGTAAGCTATGATAAGCTAAAGTAGGTTAGCATAGTCGTTTAGGCTAGAGTAGGGTAGGCTAGGATGTATTTGGCTCGGCTAGAGTAAGCTAGGCTAGGTTAGGCTAGAGTAGGCTAGGATATAGTAGGGTTATGCTAGACTAATATAGCTAGAGTAGGCTAGGCTAGGCCTTTTCTAAGCTAGGGTAGGTTGGAATAGAGTAGGCTAAGGTAAGCTAGGCTACATTAGGCTAAAGTAAGTTAGGCTAGGCTAGAATAGGCCAGGATATATAGTAAGGTTAGAAAGAGTAGGGAAGGGTAGGCTAAGTTACGTTGGATTAGATAAGTTAGTCTAGAGTAGAATGGACTACACTAGTCTAGGATTAGAGTAGGATATGCTAGGCTAGAGTAGTTTAGAGTGGGGTATGCTAGGATAAACTATGTGAGGCTTGTCTAGGCTAGGATAGCGTAGGATTAGAGTAAGATACGGTAGCCTAATGTAGGATAGGCTAGGGTAAGTTGGAATAGGATAACCTCGAGTAGGTTAGAGTAGGCTAGAGGACACTAGGTTATAGTAGGTTAGAATAGGAAAAGTTAGAGCATGGAAGGCTAGAGTATTCTATGGTAAGCTAGTATAGAGTAGGTTAAAAGCTAGAGTAGACTAAGCAAGAATAGGCTAGAATATGGTAAACAAGAGTAGGCTAGAGTAGGCTAGACTAGAGTAGGGTATGATAAGACATGATAGAGTAGGTTAAGATAACACAGGCTAGGCTAGAGAGGGACATGCTAGAGTAGGATAGGCCAGGTAGGTTAGGTTAAGATTTGCTAGGTGATCCAAGAGGATCCTAATTAAAAGGCATAAAATTCATAGTGTGGAAAAGCTAATGGAAATATTGTCTCATTGAAGAGCTTGATAAGGTAATTCCAATACAACTTGAATTGTGTTGAATGGAGTTTACATGTGAAAGTAGGTAGTTTGAAGATTTTGACCAATGGGCAAAAAGTTAAAGTCAAATGGTGATGTGGCACATTCTAGAACTGACACTTGACATAGTCTGCAGATGACACATTAGTAGAGTCAAAAATTGATGAGGAAAGTTCAACTGGAAATGCATGGAAACCTAGTTGACAGATTAGGTGCTCCAATGGGGGGCTTCCCCATCGCACCTTAGAGCAACAAAAGCTTTAATCTGGTCAAATAGTTGGAATTAATGGGGTTTGAACCCACAACTTATGGAACACCATTACAACGAATTATCCATTGAGGCATGACTGGAAGGTGTGATATCTATACGATAAAGAATATGTATATGTTTTGAATGTCATGTATGATGAAAAGGAGAGTGTGGAGCCTGCCAAACTTGGCATCTCTTCCAAACTAAAGTCTATTAAATATTCACCAATGAAGGCCGACAACTTTGCCATGTACACCACTACATAGTTGCATGATGTGGGTGGTGGAACCTATTCTTTTTATATTCATGGTATAGAATGGTTTGTTATATATTAATATTGAACGCTTGGTAGAATATATGAATCAGGTTGGTGTTAATATATATGTGTGGACAACCATATGAGTAGTCATTAAAAGAAGTATGCACACAAAACAAACAGATGTGTTACATTGTTTATTATTGCAAAGGGTTCAAATGAATATGTATAACATTTTGTAGTCATTACAAAAAATGTGCACGCAAACCAAACAATTGTGTTACATTGTTTATTATTGCAAATGGTTCAAATGAATATGTATAACATTTCGTATGTAATTGGATGGAAATGTAACAATATGCACATGCATGGAATATTAATATTATGGGATATTGTTTGATGTAATGTTTGCATAGAACATTATTATTATAATACATTGATGGGATTAAACCATACACCATATACATTTTATGGTTACAACAATAATTTAAATATATGCCATTTCTTTTATAAGAAAGGGGCACAATTTCCATGAGCTCAACCCTGGGGCTGCGAACCCCCAAAATAATATAAACACAAAAGGTTTGAAATTGAGCGATATTGTTGTTGTTATAACGTTTCGATGTGCCAAGGGTGTTTAAGACTTATATTTGCCCTGTGTATTTTTGTATGTAAGTGGTTTTCTGGAGCTTGATTTTATAACAACCAACAAATGTTTTTGGTGGCATTTTAGAGACGACTCCTTGGTAGCAAAAAATCTCAGTTTAGTAGCAAATGATCAATTTTGTAGCTATTTTGGAGTAATTTTTTCTTCTGTAGTTTCATTTTTGGCGAGAATAATAAAGGGGCCTCTCTTGGAGGAATGACCAGGAGATGTAGTCCACACTAAATGAATTGATGAGCCTCAACATTGGGTAACTATATGAACCTTGATACACCTCCTAGCTTATTCAAAACAACTCTTCTCATAACTTCTTACATATTTTGATTGTATTTTGCTTTATGAGATGAGTCAAAGTGAGATATTATGCCTAGTGGGCTAATGTGCATTGATTGATGGTTTTTGACAGAAAATCATGGAAATTTTGGCTAATTAAGGGTTGAAAATCGAATGAGACAAGGAGGAGAGATTGTAGGAGGTAGATCCTCCTCATTTGCTCCGCACTCATTCGAATATTCCTCCATCAATCACACTAGGTCGGAGTTACAAGAACCCAAGTTTGGTAGTTGAGCCTCCCTAGATTTACAGAATTCGTTGGAGAATTCAGTTGTATGAATAAGGAGGCCTAAAGCCTCATTAGGATTCGATTTTTTGTTGTAAAAACACTAGTCATTTTTGAGTTCAAGACTTGTGGAATACATTCCGATGTAATTTTTTGTTTTGATATTGAGAATGAACATTTTCTTGATTCAACATTGAGTTGACTCAGAGGGCTGAAGCTCTTGGGTTAGGGCCCAACCCTAGCAGCAAATTCTCCTCTTCTTATATTTGTATGCTTAAATTGATTTCATAGATTAATGGTTGAATTGACTTTAGTATTATATCATTGCAAGTAGTTGTGGATTTGATTAAGTTTGCTTCCATTTGTGCTTTATTTCAGCAGTAGGTTAGAAGAGATAAAGGAACATCAAAAAGGTGTCAGTGGGTGGATTTTGCCTCACTCCTCCCTTCAGGGATCATGGTCTGAGGAAAGAGCTCCTATGCAGCCCCAAAAAGGTGGAACTCTATTTTCTCATGGAATTTAGGGTTTTTTGTTACTTAGGCCAACATTTGATTAGTTTGCAAGAATAAGATTTAGTTATCATTTCTTCTATCTTCAGCCTTACATTATATCTCATTAATGTTTCATATTATTCTGCAAGTTTTTCCATACATGAAATAGGCAGCTAGCTCATGAAATTTTGTTTTTCTTGGTTAATTGAAGTCCTTTTTGTTTACATGATTTTTGGATAAATGTCAATGGTTGATGTAGTGTAGGAGTTTCAGAAGTATAGAGAGATTTCATGATCAACAACTTCATTCGAACTTCATCCATCCATGGTCATCACTTTCTTCCACTAAAACCCTCACCAATTTCATCATTTCACAAGAGTACCTCTCCAAGCTTGTTGAGCAAATCCAACCATCTCCCAACTCTAGTTCTGAGCTCTGTAGAAGTACTAGGCACTCCCTTGCCTCATTTCATCCACCATCCATCTTCCCTAAGTCTTCCATCACCTTCAAAATCCCTCCTTTTGCTCTTGGTTGTATCCTGTAGGAATACAGGGGATCCTGTAGGAATTCAGGACATCATGTAGAACACATTAGGACACCCTATAGGTTGACCTATAGTGGCTTGTTTTGAGAACGAATTATGGAAAAATCCCCTAGTAAAATAGAAAATGACCCCTACTTGTCTCCCAAGCTTTCTCACCATTCTCCATCATCCCTAAGCCACCTACCACATTACCAAAAGAAGTTAGCTTTCACACTTTCACATAAAAAAGATAAAAAGAAAAGCAGATATTTTTTTTTATTTTTTATTTTTTATTTTTTATTTTAATTTTTATTTTATTTTAATTTTAATTTTTAATTTTAATTTTTAATTTTTATTATTTTTAATTTTTAATTAATTAATTAATTTATTTTTTTTTTTATTTATTTTTATTTATTTTTAATTTTATTTATTTATTATTATTTATTTATTTTTTTTTTTTTTTTTTTTTGTAATTTTATTTTGGTTCAGTTACATACACAACAATAAAATGTTTGATGTTTTAATTTGCATGCCTAGGATAGTAGGATTTTTTTTTGATAGGTAAGCACCCGTGAGGGATTTGAACCAGTGACTTATCGCAGGGAGTGCCTTAACAACACGCCCACTCACCGTCAATCCAAAGCCCCATGGGTAGGATAGTAGGATTGTATACATGTTAACTTAGCATTTTTTTGAAGCAGAGCCTCTTAGCAGTTCATTAGAAGAATGGTGTGTTTAATCATTTGATTTCAGTCTTTTTCCTTACTCCATTACGCAAGATTTCTCTTAGTGTAGATTTTTTTTCTCCCTCATTCGTAATCAAGCTTCTTTTGAATCAATAGAAGTCTGGTTTGAAAAGCCTTAATCATCTATCGCCATCTTAACAATGACAAAGAGCAAACCCATCAGATTTACTTGTGTATACAACACTATCAACTCCAAGTTTGTACGAACCACGGGTTGATAAAGTAAAGTTGGTAGACCCAAGAGTTGCAACATTCTGCTTGTAATAATGGTGCTCATCACTTTTTGGCGCCATTGCTGGGGAGGTGTCTGAGTAATATGTGGTTTTTGCTTTCTTTCTCCCATTCCTTATCTCTAACATTCTGTAATTAGTTTCATTTCTACAAAAGTAGTTAGTTTTCTTTCTTTTCCATTCTGGATTCTTTGCTTTCGTTTCCATTCTGCAAGTGATATTTCATTTATATGGTTCGCAATGTCAAATATATTCTTAATTAATTATGAGAAGTACTACTGTTAAACACACATGGGAGCAAGAACAATAGGAAAGATAAATCATGCGAGTTTAATTTTTATTAACAAGAGATATACATTTATAGTACATGTGGTGACTGTTGGGATTCACATCCCAAGGTCTCTTGGACTCCGTTTGTCCATTCGGCTTCCACACTAACCCATTGAGGATTAGGTGTCCAACATTCCCCCCCTAATCCGAAGGGTTATGTATGAGTCCAAGAAGAGAGATGTCATACAAAATGTGCAAAAATGCATGGCAGCACTAGGATGAATGTGCTCTATGAAATGTTGGTATAAAGGGCGGTAGTTTAAGGATGACCACCAACACTGGAAAGCTTAGTGCAGTTCCTGGAACTCTTCCAAAACTGGCAAGAAGCTGAAGTCTTCTGCTAGAGGAAGTGCTCCTCTTGTTTTGAAGAGGGAAACCTTCAACCATGAAAGGGAGGTCTTACCCTGTGATGGTTTAAGGATGACCAACAACTGTGGAATGCTTAATGCAATTCCTAGAACTCTTCCAAAACTAGCAAGAAGTTGGAGTCTTCTGCTAGAGGAAGTGTTCTCAATTTTGTTCCCGGAACTCTTCCAAAACTGGCAAGAGGCTGAAGTCTTATGCTAGAGGAAGCGTCCCAGATTTCCAACTGAAGGCATGTTCATGGGCATCTTTGTCTCTGGCTACAACTCTGAAACTGGTGTGGCAGGTTGTGGCTCAGGCTCGCTTGATGTGACTCTGAAGCTTGTAGATGACCATCATTTCCCCCCCTGTCAGTTACAAGGTGAGAAGATGGAAGAAACCTACATGCAAGACTGTTCAATACTCTGGAACAAGTTCTGACATGCGTTTGGAATATCTTCTTGGCTGTTGATGCCCATTGCCAAGAGCGATGCATCCAAAATGAATCTTTGTTCTGCAGGACGTTTTTTTTGAAGCATCTGTGTGAAGAATGGCTAGTTTTGACAGTGCTTACATGGATGAAGATCAAAAATAGTGATCTTTCAGATGGCAACTCGATCACAGTGTTGGAATTTCACAATCTGTTGTTGTCGTTGTTTGGGTAAAAAAGAGGTCAATTGTCATGAGGAGCAGGTGAACTATCATGAATAAATCCAACACTCTGAAACTGAATGGCTTGCATAGTCTGGAATATGAAAGGACAAGTCCTTGTCATATCCAAGACCAGTTATGTGCTTGTTGTGGACAAGCTGTTCCCAAGGTCTAATAATGGGCTTGGGAAGTGCAGACTGAGTTTCTGCATCTGCATGTACAACTGCTGCATTATTAACTTGTTGCTGATGGGTGGTTGTCTCAATGTTCTAAACAAAAATAGGTTCAGAATGATGTTTATTATGATGTAGCTCTTCTTGCTGTAGGTGTGATTCAAGCTGCAAAAAATCAATCTTTTCCTTTGCATTTTGTAGACAGACCTGAATATCTGTGAGTGAAACTTTGCTGACTTTTAATGTATCATGAGTAGTAGACGACATTAGAGTTTTGAGGAACTCTAATACTTCACTGATTCTAGCCATTTTTTCGTCAATGTCAGATTTACACCTTACAACTACTATTCAGTGTAGAAAAGTAATACCTACTCACAGTACACAACAAGATCCTTTATACATGTTTAAAAAATGATCAGAGTTCAACTAGCAACCATCGATTACAATCCATTACATGAAAATAAGAGTTTACTCATGACCAGCATTATGCTCTGACAAAACAACCGAAAAAACTTTTCTCCATAAAATACTATAATCAGCCCACCAAACTCTTTATGCAGCAGTTGAAGCAAGGAATTAATGTACTATAATGAATTTTAAATACAAAGCCACACTGGGGCAGCAACAACTGCAAACTTGCTTGAATCCTTCAACTACTCCTTCACTTTCTCGACCAGTGGAAAAGAATAGTCAAGTTCAATAGCGACTGTAACCATTCATGATAACATGTGGAACAACTACAATTGTGGGATTACATATTCCCAGAGAAATAATCTCATAATCTTATGTGGAACAATGCAGATATATAAACCAAGTCAACATTGCAATTTCAAGGGTTTCATAGTAGCACATGCATATGAACATGCATCTCGGCCTATTCTCAATCAGTACCTCAATGTCTGACAATAGGTCTACCAGGAGGCATCTCCAGCAGATAGAATGGCACTATTCGCTGACCCCGTATTTTGTCTCTTTCATGTTGGATGGGGACAACACTATTTAAACTAGTGGATCATTTCAGATAAGCAAGGTGCTCACAGTTTTGCAGATCAAGTTTTCTTGGGCTCTCAATGGAAGGTTTGACAACCTGGGCTAGAAGTAACATCAGTGTAATGGCATGCCCTATTGTCTAGCAGTGAGAAAGGCATGGGTTCTCTTGCATTTATATGTGGGTGACAGCGGCCTCTGCATTTATATGTGGGTGACTTCCATTTCTCACAGAAATCTGCAATTAGACAGCACTGCAGGAATAAGACTCGTCAATTGCAGATAATGCAAGTACCTGAAGAAGCTTAATATTTCTAATCTTAGAAGTAATTTTACCCTCTATAGCAATTCCCCCAAGTCTGAGTACAGATAGTTTGGCCAAGCTCCCTATTGCAGGAGGAATGTTGCCACTAAACCCTTTAATGCTCAAATCAACAACGTCAAGATTTCTGCATGACCTAATACTAGCAGGAATACTGCCTGTTAAATTATTTGCAGAGACAGAATTTTTGCACCCCGTCAATGGAAAGCTTATTCTGAGAAACTTCAAAGTATTTCAAGCTGGAAAGACGTAAAATATCAGGAAGAAGGCACCCAGTAAAAAAATTATCATATACAGACAAGAATTCGAGATTTCTCAAATTGAGAATCCCTGAACGCAGAAAACCATAGAACAAATTACTACCCACAGACAGAAACTGCAAGTTTTCGTAGTCCCGTAGTTCGTCAGGCGAAAATTTCATCGAACCAGGCAGATATTTATTAGTTGCCTTTGTTTGACAAAACCAAGAAGCAATGAACAATATTGACCAGGGTAGCACGTATTTTAGGCCACAGAGTTTCATGGTTTTAATTGATCTTCATGAAATAGATACGACATTGCCCTGTTGTGATGGTAATTGAAGGCCCTCTCATGATGGTAATTGAAAAGGAGAAATAATAACAATTTAAATACAATAGTTCTCCACTCTATCCCTACATTTCAGAAGCTCTGAGACCTGGCTCTGATATATGCCAAGAGTGCTTCAAGCGTCGACAAAACCAGCATTCACTCCAGCGTTCATTCCAATGCTAAATAGAACGTTCAATCCAACGTTCAATGGAATGGTGTCATACAATGTCAGGAGTCAGAAGTCAGAGAATATGAAACATTTATGGAGTCTGAGCGTGTTCAAATGAACAGGGCTCAGAAAATAGAATATGTCAGGGTAGTGCAGGGGTGGCAGACAGAACGTAGGTATGGCAGTCAGAAATAGAGAGAGTAATGGAGCAGATCAGGAGTTACAAAGACTGATATGTCAGGTAACGCAGAACTGACATATATATAGATACCACAAAACAGGTAGCTCAAATTGGAGTAGGACCAGCAATCGCCCGCTCTGATACCATGTTAAACACACATGGGAGCAAGAACAATATGAAAGATAAATCATGTGAGTTCAATTTTTATTAACAAGAGATATACATTTATAGTACATGTGGTGACCGTTGGGATTCACATCCCAAGGTCTCTTGGACTCCTTTTGTCCATTCGGCTTCCACACTAACCCATTGAGGATTAGGTGTCCAAAACTACACTCCATTCTGGATTCTTTGCTTTCATTTCTATTCTGCAAGTGAGATTTCATTTTTATGGCTCGCAATGTGGAATATATTCTTAATTAATTGTGAGCAGTACTACAAATTAGCTAATCTGATGATCAACAACCTATCGCTTGGAATTAGATGATTCAGTGGGAAAGAGGAGTTATAATGGTAACTACATCTCTCTCTCACTTCGCTGCTACTCAGGCCATTTGAAAATTATGCATTCAAGGGAGCTTGCTCTGCAACTGTTTGTTTCCATGTTGTTCTTGGTAGGATTCTTCTTACAAAAAAATTTGTGGGAAGTTGAACTGATATTTTATTTTCTTGGCTCGATTGTCTCTTTATTAGCGATATTACACCAACCCTCTTTGAAGGCGAACCAAACAACGTGTCTACTCCAATGTTTGGTAGCGGTAAGCTTACATACTATACTTGATTACTTCTTCAAACCATTCATAGAATGTGTTAGTAATTCTTCTCGCTAACTAATGGAATTATTTGGAAAATTCCTTTTTAACCACATTTTTTTTCCAGCATTTGTATAGTTTGCTTAACCCTTCCTCTATTTACTAATGCAGGTTTGATGCCGCCTCCTAATTGTGTCATGCGTTATTCTTCTCCTTATAATGATTGATTCCGTACCAGAATGTTTTCAAATTTGTGGAGTTTGCAACCCCAAGCTGAACCCAGGTTTTGGCACTCGACTCTTCTTCGTACCAAAATGTAAAGTAGTATTTTCCTTCGGATATTTATAGCAAATGTCCATAGAGTTATGTAGCCACGCATTTTGAGTTGTGTTTACCTAAATCCTAGGGTTACGAGAGGATAAATTTTAATGGCGTCCGTTTCTATATCGTTTCTCGTCCTTTTTCTTATTTTTTATTTTGTTTCAGACATTTTTTCGGTGGAATACAAGATCTGTATGAAAGTTTCTTTTGAAAAAAGAAGTCCAAGCTTATTAACAATTTTCGTATAGTGGCTCTGCAAAATTTGGGTTGAGGGCAATATCATAGAGTCCTTTTACAGTAACATACATATATAGATATATATATATATTCATTCAATGCGAGTGCTTAAATAAAGGTTGGGTATAACAATTAAATAATAGAATTTTCAATCTCGGTTTCGTGTCTCTTCAATTAGCTAGTTGAATAGTTATTATGAGCTTAGTTTCTAATCAAATACATGTAATTAAGTTCAACTTGTTTTCCTTTGTATGTCTCTTTCCCTATTTACCAGAAAATAACAAGTATTGTTTTCCTTTGTATGTCTCTTTCCCTATTTACCATAAAATATCAATTATTGTTTTCCTTTGTATGTCTCTTTCCCTGTTTACCATAAAATAAAAAGTATTGTATGTATTTACCATAAAATATGAGTTAAATTTGTGCGACTAATAAACTAGTAATTACAGGAAGAAAATGATTTGTTAGTAAAGCCATTTTTATTCATTTACATTTTCTTCATTTCTTCTTAATAACCGGGGTTTAGATTCATGTTCTTGAGTGAAATTTGTAATCCTCATTGTGTTATTTAATTTTTTTTTTTTTCCTTGAAAAAAATAAACTTATGCTACAATTCTGAGTTAACTGGGCAATGATAATTTTGCTAAGGATTTTCTGTTTGTACCGTGACTTGGGTTATTGAAATATCTGTCACACTTATCATATATGCTGGGCTCTATTATGATTAATTTATTTCAACTAAAAGCAATTTAGTTGGCGGCCCTGTGTAGAGTTTCCACATGGGTTTTTATGTATGTTCATTTATTTTTTGCATTCGGAAGTCATGACCCTTCTAGGGTATTGTTAACCAATTTTTCATGGAATTAACCTCCTTTGTCATAAATTAATGTCATGCTTGCAGGTTTTCATGTATGTTCATTTACTCTTTTGAGTAGGGAAGCAATGATAGTTCTACGCTATTGTTCATGAATTTTTCGTGGAATTAATACCCTTCTTCATAAATTACTGTCAAGCTTTATATATAGAACGAATATGTTTTCTTACCATGAAGATTTTATAGCCACAAGATTTCTTTAGTTACATAATACTTTGCACAGACCTCAAACTCTTCTAAATTCTCATAAAGCTCATTCAAACAAGATAATGGTAACCACGGCAATTCCTCTAAGAAAAATTCATTTATTATTTCTATATACATTGCTTATTAAAGACATTAATATCCCTTGTTCCGAAGAAAAATACAACAATACAAAGTATTGATGTGTAGATACCACTCCTCCCGACCAATGAGAATGGAAATCACTTATATTTCTCTCCCAATCCTTTTCACTTTTAGAATAATTTTCAAATCAGAAACCTTCACATGTTCGCCCAAGACCACCTAGTCCAAACTAGCTACAATCTAGGCATTAGCTTTAGCACTTTGGCTTGAAATGAAATTCCACTGGTTGCACTTAGGCTTCAAATGGAATTCCACTGACCAATGAGCGTAGGAACTCTATGTTCCTATGTCTCCCTCTGAGAGGGTCCTCCGTTTAGTCTCTTTTCATCTCCCTTTTCAGTAACCTCAGGTTTTTCATTTGAAAGTCTCCTCCCTTTCTGTTCCTAACAGAGATAATTTATCTTTGGGAGGTGAGTAACTCCCTAACTATTATTGTTAATGAAAATTTTCCTCTAGGGACAATTTCATGGCTTGCCACAATAAACTTTTAAATAAAATTAAAATAATATATCTAGGCTTTCTACCTAGCCCATGGTTTACTAAGTTACTGTAGTAAAGTAAATTATACATTTATTTTCCATTGAGGGATATGACATCTATCATGCCTCAATCTCACAAAGTGTCAACCTAGCATTCTATCCAAAGATATTTCTTACTATGACTTTTTATAAATTATAACGTAAATCATCAATTATTGAAAGATGTTTCCTTAAGCTAATAATAATGTAACATAGTTGTTCATTTTAATTTTAAAATAAATACTTCAACTACCTCATTTTAATTTTAAAATAAATACTTCAACTAGCATTTTGAATAAAAAATGGTTTTGGAAATTTGTCCTACATACCTATTTCTGTACAATTTAAAATAAAAAACTTAATACTCAATCTTAGGAAGTGTCAACCTAATAGCATTGTATCCAAAGCTATTTCTTACTATGACTTTTTATAAATTACAAAGTAAAAATTATAAGGTAAATCATTAATTAATGAAGGATGTTTCCTTAAGCTAATAATAATGTAACATAGTTGTTAATTTTAATTTTAAAATAAATATTTCCATTAGTATATTGAATAAAAAATGGTTTTGGAAATTTGTGCTGCATACCTATTGCTTTACAATTTAAAATAAAAAAATTAATAGTAATATTCAATAAATTTTATATTACTATGAAATAAAATTAAAAATAAAAAAACAAAATATGATATGTAGGCAAACTCTAGAGTAATTAAGCCTTTCAACACCCTATTTCAAATATCTTAAAAAATAAATAAAATATAAAAGTGCCCACAAAGAATTAACGAAAAATCCATAATAATGTGACTAACCAAATGTAATAAATAAAAATAAAAAACGATAAAAGCATGAACTGAAACTCTATTGGCAAGATGTGCGGTTGAAAATAAAAAAGGCATGCATTAATAGAAAGAACCACCAAAAAAACCTAGGAAGTAGAGGCGGTAAAACTCTTGTAGTTGTTGAAGGGAGTTGTGCTTATCCGGTCAGGTTATGCTTTTGTGTTTAGTTGTCTGTGTGCTTTGAGTTTGGGTTTGTCTGTGTGGAGTTTGTGTTTGAGTTTGTCATGGTTGTGTGGCATACAAGAGGAGACTGGCTAGAAAAGGGCAGGGAATTTGAGTTTCTTAACAGTTTTCGGGGGCTCATAGAGATGGATTATCTCTCAGAAATGGTAGGGATCAAATTTTATTTAATTTCATTGTTTCTGTTCATCTCTGTTCTGCTGCGAAAACTAATTCCATTTTATAACCTTGTATTTTTTGCTCATGGAAATGAATAAAAGAAGGAAAGAGGTGGTTGACGTCGCTGTTGTTCAAAGGCTACCTAGCTGATCCCAATTACCTGGCTTAAGAAATGAAATCGAATCCCAATTCCAGGCATGTAGAGATGGCCCTGTATCTCTATCTGTATCTCTCCCTTTCATTACTTTAAACATGGTTCTTATATCGTTGCGGTATTGGCTAGTCCCTCGCGCCGGTATTTATATCGTTCCGGTATTAGCTACGCCCTCTACCATTCCTTCTAATTTTTCAGGAGATAGTTAAAAAGGCAGATATATTGTGTGTTATGTGCTACTTTAATCCATGGTATTTAACCCTTATCATTTTTATCTGTAACTAAATAAAACCATGAAACAATTTTAATATGTCAATTAAACCGACCAAAGAATTTATTGGCTCACCCTCAACCTCATTAACTGAACTAACGTTGTCTTCGTTACCCTTTCTTCTTCTACTGGCTGGTTTATTAAATTATCCAATTAATAATATTCATTTTCAAATTATTAATACAACTCTGTAAGAGTAGTTACTCTTTCTTATCATCGGTTTATTCAACTTTTAAATTAATAATAATCCAATCCAGCTCAGCTCTTTTGCGGCAATTGGGAATTCTATGTTATACTTCAGTACTTCTTTGGTGATTCAACGCCCCCATCAAGTCTCGATCCGGTCTTCGGTAGTCCACTTGTATTTGAAATGGCCCTCTACCATTCCTACTCATTTATCTCCCTCCGGTATTAGCTAGCCCGCGGATATTTGAAATGGCCCTCTACCATTCGTACTCGTGTTTCCGGGAGATAGTTAAAGGCCGATAAAATGGAATGGCCCTACATCTGTTGTTTTATATTTTCATATACAGGAGAAACCTACCATACGTTTTAAAAATCAAATTGAGTTATATCATTAATTACAATATATAATCATGATTCATAATATAATATATATTTTTATTTAAATTATTTAAATTATTTTTTGGATGAGAAAATAAAAAATAAAACTCATTTCATTAATAATACATTTATTGAGCTGAGTTGAGTGAATGTGAGTCTGTTTGATTCCCAAAGTCAAAGGAAGGGCAGTCCAGCAACTGAACATTCACGGCTCTCTCTCAATAATGGCTTGTTTTAATTATGTATTTATGTATATCCATGTAAAATGAAACAATTATACACCAAATGTCCAAGTTTTCTCATGTATATAGCATGTAAGGTTGAATATAGAAAAATGGCACTGAGTGTGATACATATGCAAAAAAAAATACATATACATCAAGGTTTTAAATGACGTCTAGACTCCAAAAACCATAAAGCGACAACCTACAACCTACAAGCTACATAAATTACTACATATGATCAGATTTATTCCCACCTAATGGTGCCATTGTAAATAACTCGTTTAATCCCATGCATGTCAAAAGTATAATATCATTGTACTATGCCGTTGAAAGTTTTATAATGGAAAGATATGCTGGCAATGCCACATAAAAATGACGCTCCTTGAATAGTTGGATACATTTGTTCTGATGTGAGATCACTAATTGAGATTAGAAATCACAAGGGTTGGTGTGGAGTGGAGTTGTTGCTTAAGCTGTTAAAAGCCATTATTTCTTATTAGATGAAGGGAAGGAAAGATACTTGTTATTCCCCATGAGTATCTAATTTAAGGTCCAAGTAATAGGTAGAAAACGAAGCAGGAGCTTTATTTAGAAGTTAGGAAGTTTGAGGAGGTTGTGGAGCTATATGAGGTATCTATGATGAGGCTAATCTTGGATGATTTGTATCTTCTCTAGACCTAGGTATTCTTGAGTCATCAATGATGAAATTTAGATACAGAATTTGCTCTGTTACAAATGAACACTTTCCAGGAAAAGCATAGAACATATATTCCCTGAGAGTCTACAGAAATACGTGCCTAACATGGTAAAGGTGCTCTTATTAAGTGTCATTGTAAACAAGGATGTAATCTGGACTAAGTTATCAGGTTTAGTGAACTTGATTCTTTAAGATCAAAATTGCCAAATTTTGTTTGATCCCTAATTTGTTAGATTAAAATTTGAGATCACTAAACCTTAAGGTGAACTTGAATATGTGAGTGAACTAGAAAATATTCATCAAAATTCATTGGAGTTTGATTGGGGCTTGACTGATGAATATAAAACAATTAACAAAAAGAAAGGTCTTAGGTTTGAATAAAAGTAGCAATCTTCACTTTTATATTTAGAGAACTAGAGTTGTTTTCAGCCATTAAGGATCTACCATATGGTTTTGGTTTTACCAAAGCATGATGTGGAACTCTGGTTTTGCCATAAGTTTTTGGGCATGAACTGTTGCTGAGTTTGGTGTTCTCTGTGTCCCTCTCCATTGAAAAGAGGTCCTTTTTAAGGATAAATGGAATATCCTAGAGGCGTGAAGGATTTAACAAGGCTAATGGGCGTCTCCATCTTGTGGAAAAAAGGTGTCAAGCATGTCCTTTCATGAGATAGCTAAAGCACCATTCCAATGGGGAGATTAGAGGTCTTAGTATAAAGTGAAAATGTGGACTCTATTGGGGTCAAAAGCTTGCCCTTCTTTCCTTTTAAGTGGTAGGATACTTTTGTTACTGCAATTTGGCTTCATAACATATAATTCTAGAGGTATTTTTTTAAGTAGTGAAACATTTAACGCATTTTCAGCGAACCATCCCAATTCAACTCTTCAACTTGTATGGATGGTTAAATTCAACTATGCCAATCTTCCCTTCATTGATTTTAATATTGAATTATATTTACCGTTTTATGTTTGTTGGAAGATGAGAGAAGCTGCATCATAAGCCTTCATAAAGAATGTATCCTAGTGCTACTCTGTTTGCCTCAACGAAATTTGCAGTCTCGGTGCTACTTAATAGGAGCTTAAAATCAACATGGCTTCTCAAAACACGAGTACTTCTGAAAATTTTTATGATAAAGATATGGCATAATTTGGACAAAAATAAATTGCAAGGCAAGCCAATCAATAGATAGTTTGCATATTTGAAAGGAAGCATTCCGAGTTGTTATTATTTAAAATAGAAAATTTTGGCTACATAAGGGGTTTCGGGGACATTGCATAAAACAAAGACTTAGTTTTTTAGGTAATGGAGGGTTTTCAACACTTGCTATACATATATAATTGAAGAGAAACTAGGAAGAACCGAGAAGGGTGAAAAACAAGGAAGAATGAGATGAGAGGCTTTTTCTCAATCCCTTGTTTTCCAAGCCCTTGATTTAATCGAGGGTTACAGAGTTGTCATGCATCCCTAACAATGGTAAAGGTCAATCATCCCACCATTGCCTACTGCCTACAAGAAATAATTGGCCTACCCAGCTAAAAAATGTTTTCCAAGGGATCGCTGACATGTGGTAGAACTAAAATTACTGAAGCAAAGAGGGAGGAGAAAAATTAAAGACATATTCACATGATCACGATATAACCTTTATTTATAGTCAAAATGTGTATGTATGTACACAAAGCATAATTTGATTTCCATCCTAGATGCAGCAATTGTTTTATGTATACTGAATAATCAATTGGCACTATACAAGGGATTGCCAGATTCTTAGAGACTAGCAACATCACCAGGCTGAGATGGTGAGGAGGGGTTAATTTTTCCATGCCAAAGAGATAAAACCTAAGGATTCATCTAGAGAATATGCTTCACAATAATTTTAGAGAGAATTCTAGCTTGGCTCCTTGAATAATCACTTAAATTGGTAAATTTGTATATCGCTAATTCTATAAGAATATGCAACTGATCCCTTCCTTCCAGACTGATTTTTCTTTCGATTCCCTCAACATATACAATTCCAATTATTTTCTTTGCGACGAAGATGTTCTCCACATTCAACCACTCTGCACTATCCCTTGCCATGTTGGGCTCCATAGATTAAAAAAATGTAGAGAAATATTCCAAAGCATTTTGAAATCAAACTTAGAATTGGTAAGCATTTAAATGAGCTTCATATTCTCCAAGTGTTATGACTTTGGGGGATAGGGCATGATCTAGTTTGAGTATTTTCACTAGGGGTTCAAGGGAATCTCCTAAAATATTATATAACTGTAACATAAAATTTACTGTGATGCATTCATCTTGCTCAATTTTCAGGGTAGACAATTCCACCTAACTCATATGTTTTGATATTGATTTTTTGGGGTTTTCGGCCTAGCCTCATCGTGAATGCATGCAATAAAGCTACACACTGTACACCATGCACAATGCCGAAGTCGACTATGTGAATTTTCTCTGCCTTGTCTTATAAAAGAAATTACTTTAATCACTAAAGTCATTGCTAAGGTTAATTATATATTAGGCTACTTCCGCACGCCTAGACACTTAGGTTTGTGCAAAAGTACCTACTTGAGCTACAAAACATCAACACTTTATTGTCTGAATTTTGGACAAGGCCATCATGCTGGTTTTATGCTTTTGTATGCTGTGTGCTTAGCCATTTCTTTAATGTGCATTCATTTCTATTTCCATTCATGTCATCATTCCTAAACTCATTATTTGTTTACTATTAAATTCAATCCTTGATGATAGGGGTTTGCTTAGGATTTTGCTTCCCTTAGAGTTTGTTGGTAACTCACTAATACTTTATTTATCTCAACTCTTTTCTATTCATCCTACCTCGTGAGGCTCCTCCTGCTTAGGAACTAAAAGTTCCTCCTCTATATGCAACTTGAGCTCCCTCTCAATTGATACTCGCATGGCTTTCTGCTCGTCGAACATTAGATCCCTGCATACCATTGTCCACTAACTGGTAGGAAGGTACACCCGGTAGTTGTGGGGTTTATCCCTGTACCCCACAAGTATTCCCAACTCAGCTTTTGGATCTAACTTCTTTCAGGAATCTTTGGTCACATGATAGTAAATTGATGATCCAAAGATTCGGAAGTGACTCACATCTGGTCGCTTCCCAGAAAAGGCCTCCATAGGTGTCTTCATTCCTAATATATGGTAGGGGCTTCTGTTCTGCAAGTATACTGCTGTATTGCACGCATCAGCCCACAAATGTAGTGGTAGGCTTTGGTCATGCAACATCACTCGAGCTACTCCCACAATCGATCTGTTCTTCCCTTCAGCCACCCCATTTTGTTGTGGGTTATGGAGTACCATCAACTTCCATTTAATTCCTTCTGCAGTGCAGAAGTCCTTAAACTATTGGGAGATATACTCTCCACCATTGTCGCTACGCAAGGATTTTACTTTCTTTCTAGATTCTTTCTCTTCCAAGGATTTAAACACACAAAACCTCAAGAAGGTCTAATCCTTCTTTTTCATAAAGTAGATCCAGCATCTACGAGAAAAATCATCAAGAAAAATAACATAGTACCTCTGTTTAGCGGTGGAGGCTGTAGAGAAAGGTCCAAAAACATCTAAGTGAACTCACTCCAGGATTGCTCCATCTCTACTGTCTCGATCCAGAAAGGAAGATTTCACATACTTACGCAAGGTAGAAACTTTTCATGTATTCGTCTGCTCTAGTTTTCCCTTGGGAAGTCTCGTATAAATCTGCTGCATAATCTTCAGGGCTCCATGGTGCAAGTGGCCAATCTTCTATGCCATAGCTCTCCAACATCTTGGCTCTGCACCATCTCAGCTTTGGAGCTCAATGCAACACAATCGTCTACCTCTAGCTTGTAGAGATTCTTTACTCAAATCGTGATTCGCTTGGTCTGTCCAGTGCCGATATGTATCAGAAACACTTTTCCTTCACTAAAAAATACATCATAGCCTTTATCTTCTAGCATAGAAATGGAGACAAGATTCTTCTTCAGACCTGGTACGTACTTTACATCAATCAGGGTGAGAGGAGCTCCATGCTCCCTCTAAAACACAACCATACCTTCACCTAAAACATGGTAGCTTCCATCACCACCCATCCTAATCCGCATCTAGAGATCCTTCTCCTCCAAGGTACTAAAAAGATTCTTATCACGTGACATGTGGAATGAAGCTCCATTGTCCAAGTACCACACACATCCCACAATGGATGAAACCATGCATGCAATAAGAGAGAAACCCAACTCAAACTACGAGTCCAGTCCCTGACCATTAGAACCCTTCGAGGATCCCTTCCTGGATTTCTTCTGTGGACAATTTGTAGCATAATGGCCCACTTCATGACAATGAAAACGTCGCACTTTCGATTTGTCAAACTTCTTCCCACCATGGGAAGAACTGGATTTGGAATGAGATGCCTTCCCTTTCCCCTTCCTCGCCTTACTCGCTAAGGCTATATTTTCCTCATCATCTTGTTTTGATGAGGATCCATCTCTGGTGCTTCTTCTTATCTCCTCCTACATCAGGTCTGACCAAATTCGTTCCCAATTTGGCAATATTTCTCTTCCATTAACCGAGTCTTGGTAGCTATGCCTGCTCTTAGGAAGACTGAGGAGTGCAAGACTCACCATGTCATCATCGACTGTCATGATCCCTACGCTTCCAAGCTCATCCCTGCAGGTGGTGAGCTTGTTTAGATATGTAAAGATCGTGTCGCCCTTTTCACACTTGATTTTTCAAAGCTTGTCTTTCAGCACCAACTTCCTTTGGTCGCTACTATTCTGATATAGATTTTTCAATGTTTTCCACATCGAAAACGATGTCTCCTTCCCATGGGGACTCTAGACTATGTGGTCTCGAACTCCCTCCAGAAGGATTCTCCTTGCTCTAGCCACACATTTCTTCCATTATGCCAATTCAGTAGCAAGAGATATTCACAATAGAATATTCCTACAACTGATAGTACACTGTCCCTCCATCTGATCTCAACTGGGTCTCTCACTGAACTGACATGCATGAGTTATTTATGAGAGAATATTCAATTATTTAAAGTGCAGCAGCTACATGCATGCATGCATTAACTAACCGAACTCACAATTAGTTCAACAAACTCTTTGAACTAATGAGCTAACTAATCACAACTCAAATTACAACTCATCCTTATCTCTTTAACTGATGGATAAATTCCTCAATTAGTGGAGAAACTTTGCATGTTTTCACATAGACTTTATGTTTGATTTTCTACAACTAATTAACTGAAGAAGAATTAATTAATTATTTTACAAACAACTGCTAAGATCAAATTCAAATTTTACTTCTCTATTTTAGTTCAGGGACTAACTAAAATAGGAAGGTATCCTGAAATGCTATTTATAGCAGTGCTAAATTTAGCACTTCTATATTTAGCATTTCAGGTTGCTATTTTCTACATTAAATTTGTAAAAGCACCAAATCTTCTTGAAAGGGGATTTCATGCATTTATATATATGAACACAATGGTGGAAAAAAATACCATATGTTTCATGCAATTTTGGTATATATATATACATATACACAACAAGTCATCAGGGTAAAAAAAACATGGTATGGTTGTCATCATAGTTTTCCCTCAGAAGCTATATAAATTAGTTTTCCATCCCTTTAAGCTCACTTTCTGTTTATTTAATCTCTTTAATTAGTTCATATAGTTTCTTGATTGCTACAAATACATGTATAAAGCTAAAAGTGCCCACTATTTTGAAATTATATCCAAAACAATAGACAATGACATTCAAAATCTCCAAACTTTCACTAGAAACTAACAAAAAAATAGGCACCAATAATCTAGAAAACATGATTAATAGATAGAAAGATAAACCAAGAAAGGTTTATTAGTATCCAATGAAATACGAAGAGGATATACCCATGGGAACAAAAGTACAACTAGTTCAATATATAGCAAAAACACAAGAGTGCAACAACATCTCCTATAGCTACGCCAACAATAGAAGAAGAAGATCTTATAGCTAAAAAGAAAGCTACAAAAGGCTAGAAGAATAACTCAAAGAAGGAAAGATGCGGAGAAATAAAAGAATAACTCAAAGAAAGAAGGATGTAGAGAAATAAAATGGACACGTTTAAGAAAAATGCCATCAAGAACATATCAAGTGAAGTTGAAAGTAGTCCAAGGGGTTAGAGCAATTGGTAGCTCGCTCCTAACTTCATTAGGCATCTTTCTAGATTTGTTCCAACATATGTTTGGTGAAATCCACATAGGTTTGGCACACTAGGCTAACCCAATAACTTTATTAAGGATTCCATCCATAAATGTGGAGAAGCAGTGCTTGAGTTTCTCCAAAAAAAATCTTGGATTTAAAAAAAAGAAAAGAAATTGTGGTGCTAGAATTAGAAGTTGATGCTAAAAAAAAGGAGAGAAAAGAAATTATTTGCTCCTCTAAATTATCAAAATGCTCAATTGCACTAGATTTTTTTGAAATAGTTTATTCAAAAAACCACCTTATTATAAGTTAACACCATTTTGGATCACAATTTCATTCTAGAATGTAAGCCTCAATTATAATTTGATTTCCATGTTTCAAGAAATAAATTATACTTCTTAATAGAATCTAAAAACTACATTCTATCTACATATTAAGGAAATCCTATATCGAACCACTGCTCATATCTCATTAATATAACTAGAAAATCTAAATTACAAATCCGCTTCAGCATTTTAATTTTACAATGACTTGATGCTTGAATATCAAATAATTTTTTATCAAAAAAATTATAAATGTAAATTTAGTAAAATATGGCAAATCCCTAATTAAAAGCGAATATATATATTCTAAAAATGAAAATGTAAACTAAGAAAACGTCTCAACTGAAGAAAAGAAAAGCATGTCTATGCTTGCTTTTTAATTATACCTGCATTTTATGGATTGGTAGGTTGCACAAATTTTAAAATTTGAACGCATTTGTCTTTGTTTGTGACATAGGGAGGGAAATATAAATGTTATCAATGTATTCGTTGAAAGGAACGTTATATGCATCCGTTGAAGTAATGTTATCATTGTATTCGTTGAAAGGAACGTTATATGTCACGAATGTAGGTGGTATAAAGAAAGATATTCGTTCAGGGAATTTCATATGGTGTTTGAGTCTAATTCTGTGAATGTCTTATGCTTAATCCTGAATGTATGCCGGTGTCAAGCTGGTCACTTCGTATGACGGGGAAATTCGGTCATACAATGCTGGAAGGGCGGTCGAGTGGGCTCTCTCTGTAATGGCTTATTTCAATTTCAGGTACATGTTATTTTAATATATTTGCACTCTGCTCTGTTTTTCTTTCAGCGATCCCACCCATGTGAGTCTTATTATTTCATTTTCCTTCTGTTGGTTTGATTCTTTTATGGTTTTATTATCAATCGGTCAAATTTATTTGCATTCTGCTTTTCTCTATTCTTTTTAATTCATTTCGGCCATTGAAATGCATGTCTATTTCTTCCATTTCTGTCACAATTATTTCAGAGAAATCGCTTCCATTCTTTTATGTGATGAATAGTAACCTCCATGGGATTCGATTACAGCTACTTTACTCTCAGAGCAACCTTAGTCCTTCTGCTTTTGTCTCCTTTAATAGATTTAATAGTTTCTTTTTAATTCATTTCTACCATTGTATCTCGAATCTTATATTGCAGGGCATTTCTATCATTTCGCTGAAAATTATTCAAGTGATCCATTCCACTGTTTTATGTTGTATCGTTGAAATGGATAGAAATAGAAGCCACATGGGCTTGATTGCCCATAATTTCCTCTGAGCTCTACTTTCAAAGCAAACCCTCGTTTGGTCATTTTAGCGATCCCACTCATTTGAGTTTTCTTATTTCATTTTCCTCTTGTTAATTTCTTTAGCCCGACTACCAATCCATCTCATAGTTAGTCTTTTCTCCATTCGGTTGATTTAAATTACCTCCTCATTAAACAGATTATTAGAATAAACGACTAGGAATGTGAGTTGAGTTGAGTGAATGTGAGTTGAGTTGAGTTGAGTGAATGTGAGTCTGTTTGATTCCCAAAGTCAAAGGAAGGGCAGTCCAGTCTCTCAATAATGGCTCTGCTCTCTCCCCATTAATTTCAGGTACATATTATCATTAATTCATTTGTACTCTGTTTTTCATTTTCCTTAATATACTTTTAATTCATTTCCGCCATTTTAATGCATGTTCATCTGTCTCAAATCTGATGCAGGTTATTTAAGAGGTTTGATGGAAAACAACCTCCAATTGAAGAGTTCCTACAGCATAATCAACGTTTAGGATTCAATTACAGGTACCTCAATCCTTTCATTTCATATCAGATTTCTTTAGGTTAATTTCTTCCTAGCCAACCACAACAAAAATAAGGTATTTTTATTTTATTTTTTGTTTTTGTTAATTCCTTCTTTCAACGCTAAATTGAAATGTCAAATCAGCCCTTTAATGAGTATTTACTTTTAATTGAGTGAAATCCAAATGTCAAACCAACCCTGTAATGAGTATTTTTGTTAATTCCTTCTTTCAGCCCTGTAACTATGGAAATTGAGGCGTCAAACCAACCATGTAATGGGTTTTTTCTTTTAATTGAGTGAAACACAAATGTCAAACCAGTCATGTAATGAGTATTTTATTTTAATTGAGGGATTTAATTTTCTTTCTGCAATTCGTTCCTTCAGCCATGTAATGACGAAAACCAATAATTATTGTTGAGCTTAACTCATTTATCTATTTGGTGCTTATGAAATTCGTTCCTGTTGTTTTTACTCATCGAGTAACTATCCCATTTGTTCATATTATTCCTTGCCCAAGTTTAATTGGCATGAAATTAAGATTACTCCTTGTCCATCCGTTGCCCAAGTTAAATTTCCATGTACACATGTTCAACATTTCAATGTCTAGTTTCAATGTAATTAATCTGTATTTTTGGTTTATTGTCAGCTGAAACACAATCATCATCTGAATTTGATTTGTTTTTTAAATATATAATAAATTTAAATATTATTATTTGAATTTAAATATCTATTTAAAATATATATAATAAATTTAAATTTAAATGGGAAATATCATTTAAGAATTCCGTGTTAGGCTCAGTCAATGTTTTCACTATCCTAACTAAATCATAGTAATATTTGTGGCAAATCAAACCCTGCCGTTCTTGGAATCAAGGGTGAAGTTAGTTTAATTAATCTTGTAATGATTAATTAACCATATAGAAAACATTTCAGACTATAGCATCATCAATTTGTGAGATGATATTTCAATTTAATTTAAAGCTTGGTATATATATTTTAAATAAAGATTCAAATGCAAAGTTGATGTTTTTTTTAAATTTATTATATATATTTTAAATAAAAGTTTAAATAAATAGTAATTTTCTGGTCTTCACTTTAAGTGTTCTTCAACTTATTAAAATTAGTAGTGTAAATTTTCACTCTTAAAAAAATAATCTGTTTCTAAATTAATTTCTTATAATATTATTTATTTTATTTTATTTTTTAATTATTTTAATTTTAGGGTAATTGAATATTTTTTATTAAATCTACACTATATTTTAACTTAATAATACTAAAATAATATAATATATAATGAAAAATTGTTTAAAATTGTTTTTAAATATGCGTTTTATTAAATGTCTCAACTACAATACATATATATAAATTTTTATAGATCTAGATGGGATTAGAGTAAGCTTGGCTAAACCAAGCTAAGCGAAAGCTAGAGTAGGTTTTCCTAGGCTAGGCTAGAGTAGGCTAGGCTAAGCTAGGCTAGAGTAGGCTAGGTGAGGCTAGGCTAAGATAGAGCATGGTAAGTTATGCTAGATTAGAATATGGTAGTCTAGTGTTAGGCTAGGAATATATTAAGCTAGGGTAGCGTAGGCTAGGCCACGCTAAAGTAGGCAAGGCTATAGTAGGGTAGGGTAGGGTAGGCTAGGCTAGGAAAGAGTTTGCTACGCTAGGCTAGGCTAGGAAAGAGCAGGATAAGCTAGGATAGGAAAGAGTAGGTTGGGTTAGGCTATGAAAGAGTAGAGTAGGCTAGAGTAGGCTATACTAGGAAATGCCATAGTAGGTTAGGCTAGGCTAGGGAAGGCTAGGGTAGACTAGGCTAGAGTAGGATAGGATAGAGTAGGTTAGGCTAGGCTAGAGTAGAGTAGAGTAGAGTAGAGTAGAGTAGGCTAGGTTAGGCAAGGCTAGAATAAGCTAGGCTAGAGTACAATAGGGTAGGGTAGGGTAGGCTAGAGTAGGCTAAGCTAGAGTAGGGTAGGTTAGAGTGGGTCGGGCTTGGGTAGGGTAGGCTAGAGTAACCTAGGCTAGGGTAGGCTAGGCTAGGCAAGAATAGGTTATGTTAGGAAAGAGTAGGCTAGGCTAGGAAAGAGTAGGATAGGCTAGGCTAAAGTAGAGTAGGCTAGGCTAGGCTAGAGTACGATAGGGTAGGCTAGGTTAGGTTAGAGTTGGCTAAGCTAGAGTTGGCTAAGCTAGAGTAGGCGAGGCTAGACTAGGCTAGGATAGATTAGGCTAAGGTACGGTAGGCTAGAGTAGAGTAGGTTAGGCTAGGCTAGGGTAGGCTAAGGTAGGGTAGCCCAGGGTAAGCTGAAGTATGCTAGACTAGAGCAGGTTAGGCAAGAGCAAGCTAGGCTAGGCTAGAGTAGGATAGGATAGGTTAGGCTAGTAGGCTAGGCTAGGCGAACCTAGAGTAAGCTAGGGTAGAGTAAGTTAGGCTAGGGTAGAGTAAGTTAGGCTAGGCTAGACTAGGCACAACTAAAGTAGGCCAGAGTAGGGTAGGATAGGGTAGGTTAGGTAGGCTAGTAGGCTAGGCTAGGCAAACCTAGAGTAGGCTAGACAAGAGTAGGTTAGGCTAGAGTAGGCTAGGGTAGAGTAAGTTAGACTAGGCTAGGCTAGGCTAAGCTAAAGTAGGCTAGTCTAGGGTAGGATAGGGTACTCTAGGCTAAGCTAAAGTAGGCTAGTCTAGGCTAGGCTAAGCTAAAGCAGGCCAGTCTACGCAAGGCTAAGGTAGAGTAGGTTACGTTAGGCTACTCACTAGGGTAGGTTATGCTAGAGTAGGATAAGCTAGGCTATGCTAGAGTAGGTTTGGCTAGGCTAGGCTAGCCAATGCTAGGGTAGGTTATGCTAGGGTACAATAAGATAGGTTATGCTAGAGCAGGCTTGGCTAGGCTAGTCTAGACTATGTTAGGTAGGCTATGGTGAGGCCAAGCTAAACTAGGTTAGGCTAGGGTAGACTAAGCTAGGGTAAGCTAGGGTAGGCTAGAGTTGGCTAACCTATGGTTAGGTAGGGTAGGGTACGGTAGGCTAGAGTAGGCTAAGGAAGGCTATGTCAAGATAGCCTAGAGTAGGCAAGGCTAGGTTTAAGTAGACGAGGTTAGGGTATAGAGTAGGCTAGAGAAGAGTAGGCTAGGGTAGGGTAGGCTAGGGTAGAGTAGGCTAGGGTAGAGTAAGTTAGGCTAGGGTAGAGTAAGTTAGGCTAGACTAGACTAGGCGCAACTAAAGTAGGCTAGAGTAGGGTAGGATAGGGTAGGCTAGGTAGGCTAGTAGGCTAGGCTAGGCAAACCTAGAGTAGGCTAGACAAGAGTAGGTTAGGCTAGAGTAGGCTAGGGTAGAGTAAGTTAGACTAGGCTAGGCTAGGCTAAGCTAAAGTAGGCTAGTCTAGGCTAGGCTAGGGTAGTCTAGGCTAAGCTAAAGTAGGCTAATCTAGGCTAGGCTAAGCTAAACTAGGCCAGGCTACGCAAGGCTAAGGTAGAGTAGGTTACGTTAGGCTACTCAATAGGGTAGGTTATGCTAGAGTAGAATAAGCTAGGCTATGCTAGAGTAGGTTTGGCCAGCCTAGGCTAGCCAATGCTAGGGTAAGTTATGCTAGGGTAGGATAAGATAGGTTATGCTAGAGTAGGCTTGGCTAGGCTAGTCTAGATTATGTTAGGTAGGCTATGCTAGGTGAGGCCAAGCTAAACTAGGTTAGGCTAGGGTAGACTAAGCAAGGGTAAGCTAGGGTAAGCTAGGGTAAGCTAGGGTAAGCTAGAGTTGGCTAACCTATGGTTAGGTAGGGTAGGGTACAGTAGGCTAGAGTAGGCTAAGGAAGGCTATGTCAAGATAGCCTAGAGTAGGCCAGCCTAGGTTTAAGTAGACGAGGTTAGGGTATAGAGTAGGCTAGAGAAGAGTAGGCTAGGGTAGAGTAAGTTAGGCTAGGGTAGAGTAAGTTAGGCTAGGCTAGACTAGGCGCAACTAAAGTAGGCTAGAGTAGGGTAGGATAGGGTAGGCTAGGTAGGCTAGTAGGCTAGGCTAGGCAAACCTAGAGTAGGCTAGACAAGAGTAGGTTAGGCTAGAGTAGGCTAGGGTAGACTAAGTTAGACTAGGCTAGGCTAGGCTAAGCTAAAGTAGGCTAGTCTAGGCTAGGCTAGGGTAGTCTAGGCTAAGCTAAAGTAGGATAGTCTAGGCTAGGCTAAGCTAAAGTAGGCTAGGCTATGCAAGGCTAAGGTAGAGTAGGTTACGTTAGGCTACTCACTAGGGTAGGTTATGCTAGAGTAGGATAAGCTAGGCTATGCTAGAGTAGGTTTGGCTAGGCTAGGCTAGACTATGCTAGGGTAGGTTATGCTAGGGTAGGATAATATAGGTTATGCTAGAGTAGGCTTGGCTAGGCTAGTCTAGACTATGTTAGGTAGGCTATGCTAGGTGAGGCCAAGATAAACTAGGTTAGGCTAGGGTAGACTAAGCTAGGGTAAGCTAGGGTAGGCTAGAGTTGGCTAACCTATGGTTAGGTAGGGTAGGGTACGGTAGGTTAGAGTAGGCTAAGGAAGGCTATGTCAAGATAGCCTAGAGTAGGCAAGGCTAGGTTTAAGTAGACGAGGTTAGGGTAAACTAGGGTAGGTTATGGTAGGGTAAACTAGAGTAGGATTGCATAAGCTAGGTTAGGCTACGCTAGCATGGTAGGTTAGAATAGGCTAGGCTAGAGTGGGTTGGGCTTGGGTAGGGTAGGCTAGAGTAGGCTAGGCTAGTCTAGGTTAGGTTAAGTTAGACTGAGCTAGGCTAGGGTACAATAGGGTAGGCTAGGGTAGGCCAAAGTAAGCTAAGCTAGAGTAGGCCAGGCTATGCTAGGCTAAGGTAGGATAGGCTAGAGTAGGCTAGGCTAGGCTAGGGTAGGCTAGAGTAGGCTAGGCTAGGCAAAAGTACGTTAGGCTAGGCTAGAGTAGAGTAGGGTAGGGTAGGTTATGCTAGACTAAGCTAGCATAGGCAAGAGTACGATAAGGTAGGCTAGGGTAGGCTAGAGTAGAGTAGGGTAGGGTAGGGTAGGCTAGACTAAGCTAGCATAGGCAAGAGTACGATAAGGTAGGCTAGGGTAGGCTAGAGTAGGCTAAGATAGAATAGACTAGGATAGATTAGGCTAAGGTAGGGTAGGCTAGGGTACGTTATAGTAGTCTAGGTCGGGCTAGAGTAGGTTAGGCCTAGGCTACATTAGGTTAGGCTAGGATAGAGTATGCTAGGAAAGAGTAGGTTAGGTTAAAGTAGGCTAGGGTAGGCTAAGGTAGGGTAGCCTAGGGTGAGATGAAGTATGCTAGACTAGAGTAGGTTAGGCGAGAGTAGGATAGGCTAGGCTAGAGTAGGCTAGGACACGCTAGGCTAGTAGGCTAGGCTAGGCAAACCTAGAGTAGGACAGACAAGAGTAGGTTAGGCTAGAACAGGCTAGGGTAAATTGAGTTAGGTTAGTGATGAGCCCCAATTTTGGTACAATTTGGGCTCATTTTGGCCTATTTTACTTGCTCAAACCATTCATTTTTATTTGCTTATGCATGCATTTCTTAGTTTATTCATGTTGTTTGTAGGAGGAAGGTTAGACACTTTATCTACGTGACTAATGCATTGTGATTCCAGGTTTTGGCATAAAAAGGGGAGCAAGAGACAACGAAAAAGGGATAAGGAGACAATAAGGTGGCACTGCTGATTTTGTGGAGGGATGTCCACAGTCTTGGGACATTCCTCGTGATTCCCACCAAGAAATCCGAGCTCCAATCCATCTCCCCTCTGAGCTTAAGAAGCAGCCAGCTGTCCTACATGAACAACAGTCATGAACTGTTCTACAGGAACAGTAGTTATGACTGCCCTACAGGATCCGCAGTTAGACTCTAGTTGGACAGCCGAGCTCCTAAAATCAAGGGCACTTGGTGGATCATCGTTTTTGTATAAGTATGAAGGCCTTAGCCTTAGATAGGTTGTTGAAGCTCTCGTATTGTTATTTTAATTTTGGAGCACAGTTCAGTTTTCGTTCCTTTTTGTAAGCCAATTTGGCATGACATCAGATTATGAATAAAGAAGGCAGTTTGTGATCTAGTTCTGCGTTTCTTAAGGAGACTATAGCTCTCAGGTTAGGGCCCAACCTGAGAGCCATAGATCCCCTCTGCTGTAGTGTTGTTTCCATTTCATTTCCAGCACTTTAAGTTTTCGTTTGCACATGCAATTCGAATTACAGTTTGGTGATTTGGTTTTCTTATGAGTAGGATAGATTTTGCTTATGGTACAATTGTTTCCACTTGCTTAGTGTAGCTGAGGATAGATACCATCAATTGGAGCTCCAGCAAAACAATTGTTAAGGCTCACTGCCATCTCTCTTGAAGATTGGGGTGTAGTCCATAACTAGCCACCAAAAACACGCATTACTTTACTTGATGATTGTTGCAATACAATCACGGTTTTGATTAGATGCTTCCTTGTCATTCACACCTGCACACATACTTTCATCACAGCCTCATACATATTTCTCTTCGCGTT